>JAQZBX010104486.1:0-10947 GCA_029593785.1 Cabassous unicinctus | reverse complement strand
AATGATACTAATTTTTCACATTAATCTTATAACCTGCCACTTTATTGAACTTTGTTTTAAATTTCTTAGGGCTTTCTATATTTAGGATCATGTCATCTGCACATAGTGAAATATTTTTCTTCTTCCTTTCAAATTTAGAAACCTTTTGTATCTTTTTCTTGACTAAGTGATTGAGCAAGTACATCTAACACAATGTTAAATAGGAGTGGTGACATTTGGCATCTTTGCTTGTTCCAGATCTTAGAAGGAAAACTTTTAGCATTTCACCATGGAATATGATGTTAGCTATTTTTTTTTCACATATAACTTTTATCATGTTGAGGAAATTTCCTTTAATTCCTGTTATCTGAAGTGTTTTGTTTTTTTTTATCAGGAAAGAGTGCTGTATTTTATTGAAAGCTTTTTTGGCATCAATAGAGATGATCACGTAATTTTGTTCTTTTGATCTGTCAATGTGATGTATTTCATTGATTGATCTCCCTATATTGAACCATCCTTGCATACCAGAAATGAAACCCAGTCATTCATGGTGTATAATTGATTTGGTGTGTTATTGAATATGATTAGCAAGTATTTTGTTGAGGATGTTAGTATCTAGATTCATTAAAGAAATTGGTCAATAGTTTTACTTTTTTGTGGCATCATTGTTTGACTTTGGTATTAGAGTGATGTTGCCATCATTGAATGAGTTAAGCAATGTTCCCTCCAGTTATATTTTTTGAAGAGTTAAAACAGGATTGGTTTTAGTTCTTTCTGGAATGTTTTATAGCATTCACCTATGAAGCCATTTGATTCTGGGCTCTTATTAGTTGATATGTTTCTGATGATTAATTCAATATCACTACTTTTGATTGGTCTGAGTTCATCAATTTCTTCTTTCATCAATGTAGGCTGCTTCTGTGTTTCTATGAATTTTCAATTTCATTTATCCATCTTGTTGGTATACAATTTTTCAAAGTATCCTCTTATGATGCTCTTTATTTATTTGGGGTCAGTTTTGATATCCCCTTCTTCATTTCTTATTTTACGTATTTGCATCTTCTCTCTTGTCTTCTTTATTAGTCTAGCTAAGGGTGTGACAATTTTATTAATTTTCTCAAAGAACCAACTTTTAGTTTTGTTAATTTTTTCTAGTGCTTTCTTATTTTCAATTTCACTTAGCTCTGCTTTAATCTTTGTTATTACCTCTTTCTACTTGTTTTGGGATTAGTCTATTGTGTTTTTTTTTTTCCCAAATCAGCCAGGTGTGCAGGTAAGTCTTTGATTTTAACTTTTTCTTATTTTTTTAATATAGGCATTTATGGTTATAAATTTCCCTCCCAGCACTGCTTTTGCTGCATTCCAAAGGTTTTGATACATTTTATTGTCATTTTTGTTCATTTCAAGGTAATTATTGATTTCTTTTGCAAATTCCTCCTTGACCCACCAATTGTCTAAAAATGTGTTGTTTAAGTTCCATATCTTTGTGCCTAATCTGGTTATTTACCCCTTACTGATTTACCGCATCATTCCATTGTGGTCAGAGAAATTACTATAATTTTATCTTTCTGAATTGATTGAGAGTTGTTCTGTGACCTTGCATGTGCTCTATCTTGGTGAATGATCCTTGTGTGCCTGAGAAGAATGTATATCCTTCTGTATTTTGGTGTAATATCCTGTATATATCTATTAAGTCTAAGTCCTCTAATACATTATTCAAGGTCTCTGTTTCTTTATTGATACTCTTCTGAGATGTTCTGCCTAAATGGACAATGATGTACTAAAGCCCCCTAATATAATTGGAGAAACATCTATTTCTCCACTTAGTTTTTTCCAATACCTGGCTTATGTATTTTGAGGTGCCCTGGTTAGGTTCATAAATGTTTATGATTGTTGTTTCTTCTTGATAGATTACCCCTTTTGTTAATATATAGTGTCCTTTTTTGTCTTTTACAATAGTTTGCAGTTAAAGTCTATTTTTTTTCTGATATTATTATAGCTACTCCTGCCTTTTATTGTTCATTGTTTTCATGTAAAATTGTTTTGCAACCTTTCACTTTCAACCTCCTGGCTGTTGGTCTAAGGTGAGTTTCTTGTAGACAGCATATAGATGGGTCATATTTCTTCATCCATTCTGCTGATCTGTGTCTATTGATTGGAGAGTCTAATCCATTAACAACCAATGTTTTAACTGTCAAGGAATTACTTACATTACCCATATTTTCTTCAGGTTTATGTATGTCATTTGTTGTTTTTATTTCTCTTTTAATCTTTTATACTTACCAATATTCGTCTTTCCTACACTATCCTCCAACCCTCTCTCTCCTGTTTCTTCCTTCCAACCTTCAGATCTCCCTTTACTATTTCTTGAAAGGCAGGTTTCTTATTGACAACTCTCTTAATTTCTGTTTATCTGTGAATATTTTGAACTCCCCTTCATTGATTAATGCCAGCTTTGCTGGATATAGAATTCTTGGCTGACATATATTTTTCTTTGCTACCTTAACTATGTCATACACCTGCCTTTTTGCTCCCATAGTTTCAGAAGAGATATCAGTACTTAATCTTATCAAGCTTCCTTTGTATGAGATGGATATATTTTCTCTTGCTGCTTTCACTATTTTCTCTTTGTCGCAAGCCCTGGACATTTTGACAAGTATGTGTCTTGGTGTAGGCCTGTTAGGATATATACTGTTTTGGGTGTGCTGCATTTCCTGGAAATATACATCCATGTCTTCCACAATAGTTGGGAAATTTTCAGCCATTATTTCCTCCAACATTCCTTCTGTCCCCTTTCCCTTCTCTTCTCCCTTTGGGATGCCTAAAATGTGTATATTTGTGCATTTCATGTTGTCATTAAAGTCCTTAATTCCCTGGTGGATTTTTTCTATCTTTTTATCTATCTGTTCTACTATCTGTTTGATATCAGATGTACTGACTTTGACATCACTTATTCTATCCTCTCCTTGTTCAAATCTGCTGTTATGTGCTTAAGTGTATTTTTGAATTCTTGCATTGTGACATTCATCACCATCATATCCATTAAATTTTTACGTATGTTTACAATTTCTTCAGTATCTTCTCCCAGTGTATTCTTAATATACTTTAGCTCTTCCTTCACTTCATTAAGTTGATTTATGATATTTGTTTGGACATCTCTGATTAGTTGTTCCTTGTTCTGCATCTCCTCCTGTTTTACACTTTGTTCACTAGACTGGGCCATATCTTCCTGTTCCTTATTATGGATTGCAATTTTGATTGGTGTCTAAGCATCCATTTATCTTGATGTGTTTATTTGGTTGGTTAGTTTCTCTTTCTACTTTAGTGCTTTATTTTGTTGTTTTTATTTGTGTTTGTGGTAAGTTTCCTCTTTGACACTCATTTCCTCTTATTCTATATCCTTGCAGTTGTCTGTGTTTCCTTGAAAAAATATTAAGAGCAGAGAAAAAGAAGGAGATAAGAATAGAAAAAGAATAATAGTAAAAATATATTTTTTAAAAGATAGAAAAGGAACCATATAAGAGCTAGGAAAATAAATATGAGGAAAAACTCAGAAAAAGTACAAAGGAATAAGAATAAAAAAGGTGAGATAGAAAAAATGATACAAGGAACAAAATAGAGGAAAAAAATCAAATGAATCAAAAGGCCAGAATGATGAAAATAGGGGAAAACCAAAAAAGAATAAAAAATGAAGGCCTGAAAAAGGAAATATAATGAAAGAAAAGCAACAGAAAACAAGAGTTAGAAAATTGAAGGAGAGAAAAGAAATAAAGTAGGTATAAGAAATCAATAAAAAAAAAAGAAAGTAAACAAAGAAATGCGACAGACAATGAAGAAGAAACAAAGCAAGAAAAAAAATAAAAATAAACCAGGAAAAAAGGCTTTCCCTCTTAAGGCCCTAAGGAGCTTTTCAAGCTCTTGGTGTTCATCAATTACCCTATCACCATGCCCTCTGTAGGTGATGTATCAGGTTTCTACCACAGTAGCCTTCACTCTATAAGTTAGGAAAACAATGGGAGGATTCTACCAGAGGTTGAGCATATTTTTTCAATTATGCATTCTGCTGCTGGGAAAATAAACACAAAATGGGTCCAGAAACCCACTGGATACACTGTGAGACAGACCTGAGCTAAAGCACCATTGATCACCTGACTTTTATATGCCCCTACTCTGACTGCTGATGTTTTGGGTCTCCTGGATTTAATGTCAATTTTGAGCCAGTGTCTAATAATCCTTAAATGTCTGACCATTTTATTTTTCCCAGTGCAAACTTACCCTGGTCAAAGGGCAATTCTGGCATTTTTACCTCAGACAATATCAGCCATCTCTTAGTACTTGTTTCAGGCAACCATATGAACAAACTGTTAGAGCCCTTTCTCATCCCTTAAGCTACAATATTGAATCCAGAATCTCTGTTTAGTGTGTCTATATCAATATATTCAGATACATGCAACATTATATTCCTTCTACCCTTATTCCACACATTTAATGTCCATTTGCACACATATTCCCCTGATTTCGGTCTATATAAATTTGAAAACTCATGCAGTAATTTTGGAGCATAGCATACTTCCTCATGGGTGACACTTGATTCTTCATCTTTGGAGTCTTGTCTTGATTTTAGTCTAGTTATAGTTCTGGAAGGAAAGATGGTGGTGGGGGTGGGTAAGGAAAAACTTTAGAAGTGTTTTGCAAGCCAATTACCTCAAAGCATTCTGTTGCAATTTCATCTGATGAGAAATGATTAATCTCTTCAGGTGAGAGTTTCATGGAAGACTCCTTGGAGCAGACTGGATTTCTGGTTGCATACTCCTTAGGGCATGCTGGAGGTTGGGTGCTTGTATTCTCAGGGCAAGGTGGAGGTTGGGTGGTCACCTCTTCAGGGTGGGGAGGAGGGTGTTTGGCTGTCTTCTCAGGGCAGACCATTACAGGTTAATCTGGCAAAGTCTCAGCAATATTTAGGTTTTCAATGTCCCCGCTGCATCATCATCAACCCATATTTATCTATCCTACTCCTCATGATTCCACTCTTTTCCAATACATGCCCCCACTTTAATAGCAGACACCCTGCAAAGTTGAGATTTTAGTCTCCATTGTAACTCTACTACTCACAGAATGACATACTGGGCCTGGTTTTCAAAGATCATGATTCTGCAGCTTGACAAAACAAGATTTTCTTTCAGGGCACAAATAGAAACTTTCACATCATTCATGCAGCACTTAAATTGCAAATTTGATGCCTTCAGATGAGACCTTTCTTTGGTAACTGTATCCAGTATATTTAGGAACAAGCAAGCAACATCATTTTACCTTTTAACTCCAAAAACTCTGTTAAAAGTGTTAAAACCTCTCTTACCCAGTGTCTTGCCTCTTTTAAGCCTGAACATAGTCAGAGCCAGTGATGATATTTTGTGTATCTCTATTGCCAACTCATGCCATGGACTATAAGTGGTCTTTGATTATTGGAAACAGAATCATTAGTGCCCATTCAATCTAATCAGAGTAGAGCGCCTATTGCAAAAATTTCAGAAACAATTCAGAAGTAAGATTCTGTTTCTCAAGAACCACTCCTGGTATCAAGCTGTATTAGTCAGGGTTTTCTATGCATGCAGAATTGACAGGAGACAGTTGTAAATAGTATGAGATTTTATCAGATTTTCTCACATGAACATTGGGATGCACAATTCCAAATTCTGTAGGGGAAGCTGGAAGTCTAAAAGTTTAATGAAGGTCCTTGGTTAGCTCCTAAGGAGACTCTGGCTGTCTGAAATAGAGATGGAACCCCTCTCTTTGAATGCTGAAATCACTTCCCTTTTAAGAAGTTCAACTGTTTGGATGAGCCATCACTCATTGCTGACAGCAATCTCCTCAGTTAATTGTGGATGTAATTAGCCATTTATGCAATCACCTTACTGATGTTTAAAGTCCATGAAATGCCCTTATATTACAATTAACCCAGTGCTTTCTTGACCAAACAACTGGACCACATTATCTGGAGTAGTTGACACATTAACCTAATTAACACAGCTACTTAAGAAGGTGACCTAATAAGCTGTGCCTTGTATCTTGTCAGGGTTTATGGCTCAGCTGGGCTGTCAACACCTAGTTAGCAATGTGTGCAATGCTTGGAAGTTTGTTCTTTGCTCTGGCCCACCAACATGATGTCATCATTATAATAGACATGCAAGGTCCTTTGGCTATAGGTGGCTGACACAAATCCTGTCCTATCCAGTGGTAGCAAAGTGTAGGGGAGTTTTAATACACTTGTACAGTGAAGGTATGCTCTAAGCCTTGACACTGAAAAACAAATTAATACTGGTCTTTCTCCTTCAGAGGGATGGATAAAAACTGCATTCACCTCGTCAGTAACATATACCAAATACCAGTGAAGACCATAATGAGCTCTGTGAGTATCATGATGCCTGGAACCATATATTCCAAAGGGGGCACTTCTGCATTCAAATGCATACACTGCATTATAGTGTAGAGTCAGCCATTATCCATTTGCCTGCCTCCCTGGCCACGCTGGGCTTTTATTAGTCTATATTGGAGTAGAGGAAACCTTCATATAGAAGGTCTTTCATGAACCCAGCAGTGTTATTTTTCCCACCAGAGAAACAGTATTGTCAATATTGGACAATGTGGCAAAGAAATGGGAACTTGGGTTTTCTTGGTCTGTCATTTGCCCAACCATCATTGCCAGAATTTTTTGGCATTAGGCAACATATCTTGGATCCTTGAGACTAGGCTCTGATCTGTTCCTTCCCAACCCCCAAACTCTACTCCCTTAACTTCAACTGACTAAGATTTTTTTGGAGAAAGGAGTTAGACATGAAATAACCAAGACTCCCCCATTCAGCCTGGTTGTTCATGATGGCAGTGGCACCTTCATCAAAAGTTTGGATAGCCACAAGAGAAGTTCATCTCCAGGCTTTTCTCCATACTTATCTTTCACATTCTATATCTTCTCCATGAAAGTTCATACATTTCTTTTCACTCCTAAGCTGCAACTTCAGGTATAGTAGTCTCTAGAATATTGATTGGCTTCATAATAACCTGAAGATCAGCCTGGGTGGTGTGATTGTAGGTATGCCTGGTTCCAAAATGAGAACTGATATAAAAAGCCATGAGCCAGGGAAGTAAATGCTGAGCAGTGGTTTCTCAAACTGATTAATCTCAATGTGGAACAAGTTAGCCAACTTCCAAACATTCATGGGAGGGGCTTCTCCAAGTCTCATTTATTACTGCTCTTCCTTCATACATTATAAGGATCCCAAATTCAGGTTGGTACTGCTACCTGAGCTGGTAGGGAGGGGTGAACCTTCAGTTTAACTCAAAAAGCCATGCATCCTGTGTTACCCAAGATGCTCCTGTACAAAGGGAACTAAAAAGCAATTAAAAGAATGGATGAAAAGCATCTTACTCCATACTTCCTTGTGCACCCTGTTCACTGTGCCAAAATTCTGTAGAATGAATTGCTATATGTATATCATGAGATCATAGGAACAGGTACAACAGACATTATAAACAAATGAACACTCCATAATTTCTGTAGCACAGTGTCCAAAAGTGTTGGGGAAAAGAACCATTAGAGCTGGTCCCCTGAAGAGGCCAACTCCTAATGCCAAAGGCAGTTGATGGAAGCTCCTCTTGCCCCACTTAATGTCAGAGAGGAGAGATGACTGTGTTGCCCAAGAGTGGATATTTTTGCACTCCGGGAAGAAAAGGCTTGCCATGGAGAGATCCCACGCTGATAAGCAACTGGAACTGCTTATTCCTGATTTCAGATTTAAGGTATAGTCAACTGGTTCCATTAGATCTAATAGCTCCCTTTGGCTGTGGTATGAGAACACATTGAAACATCTGCACACAATAGAAAAGGTGTAAGCAAAGGCTGAGAGATGGCCACTAGGTGTGTTTTTTACTTCCCCAGCAAAGGGTACACTGTTCAATTTAATCATAAATTCTGTGAATAATTAACACCAATCCTGCTCAATCTCTTCTATACATGACTACATTTATATATAAATGACTACCTGGTATTATTTTAAATTCAAAGGATTTAAGTTTACTTTACAAAATTAATTTAGGGCTTTTGATTTGACAGTCAGTATTGCATGAATCAGGTTGAGAATCCAACCCCTTGGTGGGTTGATATAAATGGAAACTCCTTCAAGAAGACACTGGAAGAGAGCTCTGTCATTTTTTATTCTGGAGCTTTGGAGATAGATGAGCCATTTTACCTGATAGCTTACAGCTGACCCCCATGGAGGCTTAAGAGGAACAGGAAGCACAGGAAGGAGAGATGAAGCAGAAATTGTCTGCCATGTTGTTTCAACACATAGCTGTTGACTTTGGCGAGAAGGTCTCTTTTATAGTCCCTTGGGTTGCACTTTCCATAGCCTTGTAACTGTAAGCTTTTACCCTAAATAAATACCCTTTATATCCTCTGAGTACAGGGGCAGTGACTAAGAAAGGAGGGTGGACCATTGACAGGCCATTAATAGTGATGACTCTACTTATGAACCTTTACTTTTGAAATTGAAACTTAGCCTATTGTTATAGAGCCAAAGAATTACCTCCTGAGAGCCTCTTGTTGCTCAAATGTGGCCTCTATCTAAGCCAAACTCAGCATATAAATGCATTAACTTAACCCAGTGTGGGGCATAATTCCCAGGAATAAGCCTCCTTAGCACTGATGGATTACTACCAAGCATCAACTAACAATGCAACTGGAAAAACATTTTGTGCAAAAGGGGAATTGGGTAAAGACAAATGAGTTTATATGGCAAAGAGACATCAAAGTGAGTCAGGATGTCATTCCAGAGATTACATTTATTCATATCTCAGCAGGATCTAATTAACTGTCAAAGTAAATATTGCCTCAAATAGTAAGACTCCTAAAAGCTCTAGAGACATCCAGATACTATAGGTAGGATAGACAGCTCAGGAGTTTGGTGCCCTGCCAGTGGGCCCTACTGTGGAATTTATGCGTCCCAGTGTGACAGAGTTGAACTCAGTTGTCGTTTCCCTATACATGGCTCTTCTGCCCCTTCTCTTTGAACCTATAGTTATACTAGAGTTGATAGGTGTATGCCCAATAGACCTAAATATTTGGACTGTCCATGCACAGGTTTGGCCCTGAATCTCAACAGAATTGCAACACTTACTCTCTAGTTCATTGGATTTTCCCAAGACAATAAACAAGGAGTTGATGATGGATAACAGCCATCTCAAGGAACAGAGAGAGTCTGCAACTGCAAGAAAGATAGTCTCATCCATCTGCCCTGTGGAATCTAAGCTCCCTCTCAACTAGAGGCAGAGAGGACATCATCATCCCAGAATCCTCAGTTTCGGAGAATGAACAATGAACTAGACTAGACTTACTGTTATTCTACTATAAACTTATTGTGGTTCTAATAATGAAAGAACTTTTATCACTGATGTAGAGGCAGTGGACACTGGAGGTTCTGAAGGGAGGGAGAGGGAAAAGTAGGTGTAATGTGAGGGCATTTTGGGGACTTGGGAATTGTCCTAAATGACATTGCAATGACAGATGTAGGCCATTCTATGCCTTGCAATAACTTACAAAAATGGGAAGGAGAAGGTGTAAACTACAATATAAACTCTAATCCTGCTTGGTGGCAATGCTCCAAAATGTGTTCATCAATTGTGAAAAATGTACCACACTAAAAATAAATAAATTAAACTAGATTATGACATGATTTAAAAAAAGACATTCTTACTTCCATCAGCAGCTGGAAGAGGCAAGCTGCCCTACTGATACCTTAATTTCAAACTCCTGATGTCCAGAAATGTGAGAGAATAAATTTCAATCATTTAAAAAAAGTCAACAGATTTCTGGTACTTTTAATCAGCACCCCTTTGGCAAACTAATACACCATATAAAGGTATCAGAAGAAACTAAATTGCAGATCAATATTCCTATGAACATATATGTAAAATTTCTCCACGAAATACTTGTAAACCAAATCAAACAGCACATTAAAAGTATAATACAAAATGGTCAAATGGAGTTTATCCCAGGTATGCAAATGTGATTCAACATAAGAAAATCAAATAATGTACTGTCTTAATAGAATGAAGAAAATAAAACACATGATAACCTCATAAATCTGTCACTCAAAGGTCAAACATCCCAAACATGAAAAAAAGCATATATGAAAAAGCACACAGCTAACATCCTACATAATTGTGAAAGAAAACATTTTTCTCTGTCACCACTGTTATTTAATAATATAGTGGATGTTCTTGCCATGGTAATTAGTTAATTGGGCAAGAAAAAGTGATAAAATACATCCAAGTTGGGAAGGAAAATAAAACTTTCCCTATATGCACATGATATGATCTTATACACAGAAAATCCTGAAAAATCCACAAGAAAGCTCCTAGAGCTAATAAATGAATTCAGTAAAGTAGCAGGGTACAATATCAACAGCCCAAAGTGAGTAGTGTTTCTATACACTAGTAATTAACAATGTTAACAAAATATCAAGAAAAAAATTACATTCATAATAGCAACTAAAATTAAATTTAAGCAAGTATGTAAAGGATTTGTACACAGATATCTACAAAACATTGCTAAAAAATCAAAGAAGATGTAAATATCTCGAAGGACATTCTGTTTTCATGGGTTGTAAGACTAAATATTATTATGATTTTAATACTATTCAAAGTAATTTATAGATACAACACAATCCCACTAAAATTTCCAACAACCTTTTTTGTAGATATAGAAAAGCCAATCATCAAATTTATATGGAAGGGTAAGGGACACTAAATAGCCAAAGCCATCTTGAAAAAGAGGATGAATTTGGAGGACTCACACTTCCTGATCTTGAAACTATTACAAAACCCAGTAATTAAAACAGCATATTACCAGCATATGGACAGATATATAGACCAATGGAATGGAATTGAAAGCTCAGAAATCAATGCTCAAATTTA
>JAQZBX010104485.1:0-10948 GCA_029593785.1 Cabassous unicinctus | reverse complement strand
AGAAAAAAAATAGAAGGTTGGTGGGCCACAAGGCCCCATTGCGTGGGTGCACCGCCAGGCCCCACGAGCCACGCAGCAAGATGATGATGTAACAGGAAAGTGACATAAGGGATAGCCAAGACAAGACACACCTAAAAACCAGGAACTAAGGTGGCACAAGCAGTAGGGCGCCTCTCTCCCTCATCGGAGGTTCCGAGGATCAAATCCCAGTGAAGACAGGAGAAGAAGGATGAGAAGAGAGGGCGGGAAATGGACACAGAGTCACCCAGTGAATGGACACAGAAACAGCAAAAATGGGGGGGGGGTGTAAAAATGTATAAAAGTAAATAAATAAATAAATAAATAAATCCTTAAAAAATTTTGTATAGGGGAGGAAGATATGGACTATAGTTATTCGTAATGCTATGATGATGTTCTTTCATGATTTGTTAACAAATGTTTCACAACAATGCAGGGTGTTTGTGGGGGGTGATGTGTGGGAGCCCTGTATGATGTTATGCATGTTTGTTTTGTAAGTTCACTATGTTTACTGAGCACTTATAGTTTATGTGTGTTCATGTATGAATGATATACTTCAATCAATAGTTTAAAAATTTTTTAGATGTTTTATTATGATTTTTATTTTGGAAATATGAATAAAGAGTAACTTGGGAAAAAAAGAATTTAAAAGGTAATTCCCTAGGCCATAACTTAACTTCTAGTATCTGGGCTTCATGAAACCACAGTGTTGACAGCTCTTAATGAACATTTTTGTTTGGCATCTGGATTATTTCAGCTTTCATTGAGTCACAGATCTTTCATCCTTCCCGCTTTTGCACAAGCAACTTTTACTAATATTTCCATGTGAATATATTTCTATGCATGGCCAGACATAGGAATGTAAGCTGGTTTTTGAGTGAATAAATAAATTTACATATGACTGAATTACCAGCAGACTCCTTCCATGTAATGTACATTGAAGTATAAATATATATTTTTTACATTTGTACAGCTCTTTTGAGTTTGCAAAGTGTTTTCACATATATTACTTTTACTTTTCACCATAATTCTGTGAGATAGGTAGTAATTTCATTTCCTTGATGAGTCATCTCAGAGTCTGTGTCTTGTTGGGAGTCACCTGACTAATGAGTAATTGATCCAAATCATCAGGCTCTGAATTCAATATAGTTTTGACTCTGAAACTCCATTTCTCATTTCATCATTCAGTGTAAGATATAAATAACAAAGCATGTCTGCTCTGCTGTCAAAGATTTCCCAGTTTCATTTGGCACAGCACACACATGTACACACACACGTGCACACGCTTGAGTGAATCATCACTTAGGTAAGGCAAAATTAACCGAGGCAGGTAATATGAACAGTGCAAAGAGGTAGAATGCAAGTGCTATGAGTTGGAGTGGTCAGGGACATATCATGGAGGAGGTGAAAAGAAAGGTAAGAAGAATATTTTTAGAGAGTTTTCCTCAGGTCCAAGGCTCTAACTCTCATCTGTGAATATTCCAAAAGGAATAGGACGTTGCATTCTTGACTGGAAGTAAATTTCTACCTGATTAGAATGAAAGATATCCATGTTTATGGACTCTCTGCTGATGGCATACCCACAGTAGCCAAATCTGTGATATCTGCCACCCTTCACATTCTACTAATCAGAATCTTACTCATAACAGGGGATCAAATGAACCAAACAAAGATTTTTCGGAGTTATTGTGGTAAGCACTGAGCACACGGAGAAAGAAGAAAGAGCACTGAAGTAGGAGCCAGAAGAACTGGATTTTGTCCTGGTGTTGTAGCAAACAATAATGTTTATCAACTCACTTCATCTCTCTGTGTTTCAGTTTCATCATCTATAAAATGGGGTTAATGATATCTGCCAAGCCTACCTTGTTGTAAGGATTCATGAGATGACATATGTGAAAGTGCCTTGAAAATGGTGTAATATGATATAAAATATTCACAAATATATAAATTATACAAATGTACATAATATACAAATATTATGTAATGATGTCCAGGGAATCCTCTTTATAAAATCCCCTCAAATTCTCTCTCATAACTTATCAAGCCAATCTTTTCCAGATTTTTTGCCCCATCACAACTCCCAAATATCTGGTGCACACAGGGATAATTGTGAAACCATTGCACCCAAAAGCCTAAAGAAAAAAAAGTCATTTTCCCTAAGACTTCTTCCTAGTGATTGTCTTTTTAAGCAGAGTTTACTACATTAGCTGAACATAACTACAAGTGTGGGTTAGTATGAGAAGTAGAGTAGAAGTCTGCGAAGGAGTAGAAAAAATGAAAATGCAAATATTAAAGAATATTCTCCCCTGAGAACTTATTACAATATGCTAATAGTAGTCAGTTACTGAGTGACACTTTACTCTCTACCACCATGCTATACAAAATGTGTTCTATGTACCAGCAGCAGTGAGCATCATCTGGGTGCTTGTTAGAAATACAGATTCTCAGGCTCCATATTAGACCTATTGAATCAGAATCTGTATTTTAACAAGGTCCTTATGTGATTCATATAAACATTAAAGTTTGAGACTCAGTAGCCTATAAGATTCTTTCAGATATATTATCACATTTAATTCTTCAAACTGTTCTGTTAAAAACAGTATTAACCCCTTGCCCTCTCCACACCCCATTTTTCAGTGAAACTCAGACATGGGTAGGTGTGGTAGCTGAGGAATTTAAAAGCAGACTTTCTGATTCTAAAGTCTATGCTTCTCTCACTATAGACCTCTTCTGTTCCATCCATCTCTCACAGATATTTTATATGGGGACCTACCTTGAAATCTGATCTGACTTCCAACCATCTTCTCTGGCTTTAAATTCACTAATTTCTCTAAGAGCCTTTTGATGGTTGAAGCTGTTTGGACTCCAGAAAACCGTGCTCTTGAAGCTAATCCATTCCTGTGGATATAAACCTACTGTAAGTAGGATTTAATTAGGTTACTTCAGTTAGGTATGGCCCAGGATGGGTCTTAATCCTCTTACTGGAGTCCTTTATAAATGGGATGAATAGAGAGAGACAGAAGGAGAAAACCATGGAAGCAAGAAGCTGGACCTAACAAAATTCACAAGAGAAGGAAGAGACCAACAGACGCCACCATGTGCCTTGCCATGGGACAGAGGAATCCAGGATTGCTACCAGGCAGTCTTCAGCAAGAAGGTATCATTATAATGATGCCTTGATTTAGACATTTTCACAACCTTGGAACTATACGCTTGAAAATTAATAAATATCCATTGCTAAAAGTCCATGGTATCTGCCTTTTGGCAGCCTGGAAGGCTCATGTAGCCCTGCCTCTTGGTAGAAGGAACCATTATTGAGACAAAGGAAGAAGTGCTTTGACTCATTCTGAAACACATAAGGGCAATAATAAATTACCATTTAAAAGGGTACATCTCTCTCAAGGTTAAGAAACTAATGTCAGACTTTGTTCCTGTAGTTTGGAGTAGGCAACTTATGATTATAACCCTGAAATCCTGTGGTTCTTTAAGGTTGCCTCTGCATGCCAGGGGCTATATCCAAACTCGTAGGACTTGTTCTCCTGCCTCCATGAAAAGAATTCTTCACTTCAAGAGAGGTAACCAACCACCTTTTCTCATTTCATAAAACCTAATGTCTTGTTGTAATACATCATGAACAAGTGCACTAGATTTTAAGATTTTTTCTTTAAAATATTAGTAATTGTGGCACAAGTGGATAAGAAAAAGTAGTGGAAATTAAAAGAATAGCTATTAAAAATTCTATCCTTTTCTCTATATAATTATATTTTAAACACTTTTCTATATTACTATATAGATGAAAACATTTCAAATAGTTCTTTAAAAAATAGTAATATTCCATAACTGGGGCTGTTATAAGGAAGATGCTTTGAAAGGATAGGTGTCTTAAAATATAAAAATCTTAACATGTAAAAACTCCATAAAGGAGTTCAATGAGGAGGAAATGGAGGAATCATCTTTCAGGAGAGTCCCAATGTGCTGAGATTTAAAAGGGACATGAAGAAAATTGGAAGGAGGAGCATGAAGTGGCAAAATATTGATAGCGGACCTAAAGACAAAGCTACTTTGAGGGCTGCAGAATCAAATGCTCTATCTTTGTAGATGCCTTTGCTACTATTATCTCTAAGCCTTTCTTCAGTTAGGAAGTTCCATTCTCAGATTTATTCAGAGATTCAAAACTCATTATTTAAATGGCAACCAAAAAGCCAACATTAGAGAAAGCTTACTGTGTTCCAAGTAATTTACATATATTATTTCATATAACTTTATTTCATAAATATAAATAATACGTTTAATTTTCTATTTCATGTACTCTCCATGAGATAAGTAGCACATTTTGTCTAACACAAGATGTCATTAATTGTAAGATACATCTCAATTTTTTTATCCACTAACCCCTTTATTTTTTAACAAATAGAATATAACAACTCAGACAGTTTAGGAAACTTGCTCTAAATCACACAGCTTGATTGTTACAGAATTAGTATTTGATTTCAAAGCACCAGATATTTCTTATTAACCTTTATAGCTATAACTACAACAATGATGATGACAACAAAAAACAGTAAAGGAAGAGAAAATTAATTGCAATATGATAGATTTGAGAATGTAAACATTAAACATCTTCATGTAAAGAAAAAAGTAACAGAATTTCAAATAACAAACCGCAGACCAAGAAAAATTGATGACTCAATGCAATACCTGAGACCAGATCAATTCCATACAGGAGGGGGGAAATGCTGTAAAGAAAATTATTATATTGACTAGAAAAGTTGGAAAACGGATAGTATATTAGATAAAAGTACATTTAGGAAGTTGATAACCTCACTGTGTTTATGTAAGAACATCCTTATTTTTGGAAAATACACACAGGGTTCATTTTCTTGCCTTCCCCCTTTCAATTTTCTTCTGTCCCTTTCTTCCAGAGTGAGGACTTTGGCTCATAACATCCACACCTTTACTCACTTGCTCAATACTATATGACATCTAAAATAATTTTGGGATTACATTGCCCATACCACCAGAATAAATAAATCTACTATAAAAGAGTTCAAGATTTGTTCACACTTTTTTCTTCCATCTGTAGAGTTCTTTGTTCAGTTTTGTTTTTACATTTAGATCGCTGATCCATTTGGAGTCTGGTGCATATGGTGAGAAATGAGTCTAAGTTTATGTCATTCCCACTATTATTTATTAAAAAGACCATCTTTGCTCCAGTGACTTGATATATCTCCTATATCGTATAGGAGATAAGCCACTAAATTTTAGGTTAGTTTGTTATTCAGAATAAGAACTTATGGTGAACTATTTAAGTATAATATTGCTATTTTTAAAAATAAAGTTATAAAATATATACACGTATAATATCAATTATCTACACATGCATAAGAAGAAAGAAAAATGATACATCGACTTTGTTTATAGTATCCATATATAAATATATAGAGTTGATAATTTTTAACATTTTTCCTTTATTCTTTTTACCTGTTTATGTTCTCTAAATTCTCCATAATGAGCATATTAAGATGTGGATAAATTATAGCAAAATTATATTTTAAAGCTATAATTTTGAGCATCTAACTATGTTAGGGTCAATATAATATTATAAATCTGCATCACTTACAAGGTAGCCACTATTTTATCCCACTTTTAAATGACAAACAGAGTGGGTGAGATAACCCAGGTAATAAGTGCTGGAACAATAGATTTGAAGTAAGACATAATTGTTTCCAGAGCTGGTGCCCTTCCTCTAAGCCCCAGGAGGCTAATGTTCTCCTGTGAAGGATATGATGAGGAATGAACACAAAAGCAAGGTTCCCCAAGGTCAGGGGCAGCATAACACCACTTGATATAAGCTATTTGCAAGGAGTGAAAGTGAGTATATCCTTTAAGTGATAACTTAGGAAAAAGGATGGGATGAGCCACATGTCTCGGTGTTTCAACAGCACATAAATACCCGATCTGGGTGTAATTGTAGAGAGGCATTGTGATAATGCAATTATAATTTTAGTAAGCAGAAACCTAAATGATTATTTGTTTCAACATTTGGAGAAAGTCTGTGAATAGAAGAGGGTGGCAGGATTATCTAGGGCAACAGTCTCCAACTTCTTGTGCACCTTAGAAAAATGTTTAAATGTGCTTCTGTGGTACAATGTGTAGAATCATTTATAAAAGACCAGTATCACTATTATTAAGTAGAATGAAAATCTGTAAAGTACTAGATGGAGACAAATGCATTGAACATTACTGAGAGAAAAAGCTTACAAAATGTTTTAATTTTCTATAAGCTTAGTGTTTAAAGCTCTTCCTAAACATGATGGTTCCATACTATCTTTAACTAATATCTCAAAACACATTTGTACACTTTGGGCAAATCATTCAATAAAAGTAATAAAAGTGCACCCCCAGAAGCAACTTCTCTGTGCAGAAGCTTACCTCTAATAGTCCTGTGTTGGAAAACAGACTCTAGAACCATCCTTTAAATTTCAAGGAACCACTAACCACCATCCCGAAAAAAAGCTCTTGACCTGGAAAAAGGTCCAGGTGTACGATCTAGCTTGCACCCAACCTGTCTGGTAAGAGACATTCAAGATTTTAGAATTAGACCTCAGCATTCCAAATCACACCAAATATAAGCTATGGACAATAGATAGTAGTATTGTGATGATGTTCCTTCACCATTTGTAACAAATATGTCATAACAATGTAAGGTGTTGGTGGTGGGGCAAAGTATAGGAATCCTGTTCATGATTGTTTTTTTTTAAATTTGAAGAAAAAAAGTAATAAAAACCGCAAGTATATGCTTTAACCACTAAGAAAACAAAACAAAAGGAATAAAAGTAAATTCATGTATCAAGTACTCTTATTAGGAATTATTATTTTTGGCTGATTTCTTGTCAGTTCTGACCAGGTCATAACTGTTTTTATACTGTGAAGTGGTTGATAGGAGCTCTTACTAGAGTAGAAGTGCTAGCATTACTGTTGTCATCCGTGTTTTTAGTCCTGCCTTTTAATATAATTTAAGATGTTACTAATTGTTTTATGTACACTGAAAAAGAAACATGGTATTAATTAAATATAAAATACTATTGATTGTAAATGCATCCTCATTTCAGAGATGTTAAAATGTGTAAAAAAAACACACAAGAAATGTATCTTAGACTTGATAAATTATGCTATTTCCTTCCAGTTCTTCACAAGAATCTTCCAAATTCACTGTGTCATTTTGTGGGAGTTAGCCTCATGAAGTCAATACTCCCTCGGTGGGCACTATTTGGGAATATATGATAATTTATTTCCCCAATATAACATAGTTATACTTATTTATAATTCCCTTACTCTTGATTCCTCTACTCCCTCTATTTGAACTTTAATTATCATTATACCCATTAAATGTGTCTCAGAGGCTTAAATCTTCGTATTGTTCATATGCCGGTTCAGCCCTGAATCCCAGGAGAGTTGTGGCCAACTCCTACTCTCCAGTTCTTCAGGCTTGCCCTGGACAATTAACAAAACGATGATGATGGACAGGTTCCATCCCAAAAAAACAAAGAGTATCTACAACTGCAAGCAAAACAGTTCCTTCCATCTGCCCCATAAAATCTAAGCACCCTCTCAACCTGAAGCAGTAAGAGGGGACATCATCCTAAATTCCTCAAGACTGGGGAATGAGCAAACATAAGGGGAGAGTGTAACCATGGACCAAAGTAGATTTATTGTTATCATAGTTATTATTGTGTGGTAATGTAAGAACTTGTAACGTTGATATAAAGATAGTGGTTACCAGGGTTCAGAGGGAGTGTAGCAGTTTGCCATTATTTATGAATTCCAAAAATAGATATTGGATTATATTTGTGAACTGGTCTTTTCCTCTGGGCATATTAGATTATTTTGGATTCAGAGGTTCCACTTTTACTTGATTAAATAGTGATTAAGGTTTTGATTGGGCCACAGCAGTAGGACGTTGAGTCCTCATGCCCTTGGTGGGTGGGGACTCACAGAGAAACCACACTGCAGAGAAGGAAGGTTGATGTTTTAAAGCTGGAGCCCCAGGAAATAAGCACACAGAGGAGCTTTGTCATAAGGAAAGAGAGAAGGCCCTGGGAAGAGAGATAAGCCATTCGCCTGATAGTCTACGGCTGGACTTGTAGAGAGAGCAGAACAGCTGAGCCAGAAGAGAAACGAGCCCTGGGAAGAGAGGAACCCAGGAAGACTGAACCCTTGCAGATGTCAGCAGCCATCTTGCTCCAACATGTGGCAACAGACTTTGGTGAGGGAAGTAACTTATGCTTTATGGCCTGGTAACTGTAAGCGTCTACCTTAAAGAAATACCCTTTATAAAAACCAAGTGAATTTCTGGTATTTTTCATCAGCACCCCTTTGCCTGACTAATACAGGGGGAATAGGAGAGGGTTAAATAGCTGGAACACAGGGCATTTTAAGGGCATTGGAGTTGTTTCATATGCTACTGCAATGACGGATACATGACATTGTACATTTCTCAAAGTCTATTAAACTGTACAGAGCAAGGTGTAAACCATAATATGAACTATAGACCTTGGTTAGTAACAATGCTGCAATATTGGTTCATCAATTGTAACAAATGTACCACATTAATGTAAGAAGTTAATAATAGGGGAAAATGTGTGTGTGTGGGGGGGTTGTTATATGGGAAGCCCCTACACTTTTTAAAAATTTTTTAAAAAAATTTATTGAAGTATATCACTCATACATGAACATACATAAACAATAAGTGTATAGTAATAGTTGTGAACTTACAAAACAAACATAACATAACATCATACAGGGCTCTCATACCTCACCCTACCACCAATACCTTGCATTGTTATGAAACATTTTTAACTAATGATTAAAGAGCATCCTTAAAATATTACTACCAACCAAAATATTTTCCCCCAACCTACCCTATTATTATTTTTTATATCATTTGTACATGAACATACATAAACAATAAATGTATAGTAAAAGCTGTGAACATAAAAAGCAAACATTCATCACATCCTACAGAGGTCCCATACATCAACCCTCCACAAACATCTTGCATTGTTGTGAGACATTTGTTACAAATTATGAAAGAATATTGTCAAAATCTTACTACTAATTATAGTCCTTATCTTACATTTGGTGTATTTTTCCCCCAACCCACCCTATTTTTATTTTTTAAATATATTTTTACAACAGAACTTGTAAACTTACAAAACAATCATGCAAAAGTGCGGAATTCCCAAACAAAACCCCTCTATCAACACACCACACCCTGGTGGAATATTTGTTACAGATTATGAGATAATATCATCCGATTATTACCAGGTCCACAGCATACATTCGACACACTTTTTCCATACTCCTCCATTATCAACACACTACATCTTTGGCATAGATGCAAGAATATTACATTATTACCGTTAACCACACTCCATAGGTCACTCCATTTGAATTTTCCCCATGCTTCTCCACATTCCCCACCCTGCAATAGTGATGTACATCTGCTCTAGCTTACAAAGGACATTCTTGCATCTGTACCATCAACTACTATTCTCATCCACCTCTGGGTTTACTGTGCTATTCAGTCCCTATTCTCCAGCCCTCTGTCAATTGGCATCCACATCCCCAGACTACCCCCTCCAGCCACACCCACATCTCCAAACCAGCTGTTACTCGCTAAAATGTGTTACCAACAACTCTGTACATTTCCACACTTTTACAGTAAAGCTAATTAAAACTTCTACATACATTAAATATCAGTAGTCCATCTCAGTCTTCCTTCCATCTCATTTAAGAATCTACCACCTACCACGAGGTCCTGAAGATATCCTCCCACACTTTCCTCCAGAAGTTTTATGGTTCTTGCTCCTATATCCAAGTATTTGATCCACTCTGAGTCAACTTTTTTATAGGGTGTGAGATAGGGGTCCTCCCTCCTTCTTTTGCCATGGACATCCAATTCTTCCAGCACCACCTGTTGAACGGGCTGTTCTGTCCAAGCTGGGTGGGCTTGACAGGCTAGTCAAAAATCACTTGACCATAGATGTGAGGGTCCATTTTTCAACCATCAGTTCGGTTCCATCAGTCCACGTGTCCGTCCTTATATCAGTACCATGCTGTTTCTATCACTGTGGCTAGCTAATATGACTCAAAGTCTGGAAATGAGAGTCCTCCAGCTTCGCCTTTCCTTTTCAAGAAGTTTCCAGTCATTCAGGGTGCCCCCCCCCCTTTCCAAATAAATTTGATAATCATATTTTCCATTTATTTAAAAAATGCTCGTGGAATTTTTATCGGGATTGCATTGAATCTGTACATCAATTTGAGTAGAATTGACATCTTAATGATACTTAGTCTTTCAATCCATGAGCATGGAATATTATTCCAATTATTTAGTCTTTTATAGATTTCTTTTAACAATGAGTTGTAGTTTTCTGAATACAAGTACTTTAAATCATTGGTTAAGTATGCCTGAATATTTGGGTTGTATGCCTCAATATTTGGGTTTTATCTGTCATATTTTATTTTCACCACTCTTGATGATTTTAGTTACTTTTATTGATATAATCTTCATTTCTAGATTCTCTTCCTGGCCCCTCTCTCCTGTCTTTACTTTTCAGGCTGTAGCAACCCCATTAGTATTTCCTGAAAAGCAGGTCTCTTGGTTACAAACTCTCTCAGTTTCTGTTTATCTGTGAATATTCTAAACTCGCCCTCATTTTTGAAAGACAATCTTGCCAGATGTAAGATGCTTGGCTGGAAGTTTTTCTCTTTCAGTATCTTAAATATATCATACCACTGCCTTCTTGCCTCCATGGTTTCTGGTGAGAGATCAGCACTTAATCTCATTGGGTATCTCTTATACATTATGCATTGCTCTTCTCTTGCTGCTCTCAGAATTCTCTCTTTGTCTTTGGCATTTGACATTCTG
>JAQZBX010104484.1:0-10943 GCA_029593785.1 Cabassous unicinctus | reverse complement strand
AGACTCCAACATCAAAACTTCTCTCTCTGTCTTTTGCCTTGCCTTTTATATTTGATTCCCCCACCCACCAAGGGGTGGGGCTCAACGCTCTACTGACATGGTCCAGTTAACGCCCTAATCATAACTTAATCATGCCCAGATTAGCAGATCAGTTTACAAGCATAATCCAATATATATTTTTGGAATTCATAATTACATCAAATTGCCCAATGGCTACACTCCGGATATGGGTTTGCATTTCCTGCACTCAATGCTTCTTCCAAAACTACCATCCGTAGACTTACCAAATGTCTTATCTACTGCTATGGCATGGCATTCCACACAGCATTGCTTCTGATCAAGGAACCCATTTCACAGCAAATGATGTGCAGGAATGGGCACATGCCCATGGAATTCACTGGTCTTAGCATGTTCCCCATCACCCTGAAGCGACTGGATTGATAGAACAGTAGAATGGCCTTTTCAAGACTCAATTACAGCACCAACTAGGTGGCAATACCTTGCAGCGCTGGGGCAATGTTCTCCAGGAGGCTGTGTATGCTCTAAATCAGCATCCACTCTATGGTGCTGTTTCTCCCATAACCAGGATTCATGAGTCCAGGAATCAAGGGGTGTAAATGGGAGTGGCACCACTCACTATTACCCCTAGTGACCCCCTAGGAAAATTTTTGCTTCCTGTTCCTGCAGGTCTTAGTCCCAAAAGGAGTGCTGCCACCAGGGAACACAACAATGATTCCATTGAACTGGAAGTTAAGACTGCCACCTGGCCACTTTGGGCTCCTCTTATCTCTGATCAACAGTCAAAGAAGGGAATTACTGTACTGGCTGGGGTGATTGATCCTGACTTTCAAGGGGAAATAGGACTGCATCTACATAATGAAGGTAAAGAAGAGTTTGCCTGGAATACAGGAAACCCTCTAGGGCATCTTCTAGTACTGCCATGTCCTGTGATTAAAGTCAATGGAAAATTGCGACAACCCAATCCAAGAAGGACTAACAATGACCCAGAATCTTCAGGAATGAAAGTTTGGGTCACCCCACCAGGCAAAGAACCATGGCCAGCTGAATTGCTTGTTGAGGGTAACAGGAACATGGACTGGGTAGTGGAAGAAGGTAGTGATAAATATGAATATCTTCCACGTGACCAGTTACAGAAACGAGGACTGTAGTAGTCATGAACCTTTCTTCCTTATTTTGTTATGAGTATGATTATATATGTACACAAAATGAATTTCTTTGTTTTCTTCCCCAACCTTTTCCCTTATCTTATGACAAGCTGTATTAGTTTCATGTCATAATGTTTAAGGATGTCAAGTTTAAGAGTGACTATTACCCAAGGATTTGCCACCCTATTCTGTAGTGAATTAATGCATTTCTGGTTGTATGCAGGAGAGTTCAACATTGTTAGGTGGAAATATATATATATGCCAGCCTGTTATTGTTTTTACTTAGAGACTAAGTATGGTTTAAGGTAATGTGTATGGTGCCAATTTGACAAGGGGTGGACTGTGATGGTCGGGCTAATGTGTCAACTTGGCCAGGTAATTGTGCCCAGTTGTTTGGTCAAGCAAGCACTGGACTAATTGTAATACAAGGATATTTATGGGCTTTAGTCATCAGTGAGTTTACTGTATAGATGGCTGATTACATCTGCATCAACCAGGGAGATTTCCCTCAGCAATGAATGATGCTTTATCCAATCAGTTGAATGTCTTAAAAGGGGAAGTGATTTCAGCATTCAGAGAGAATTTCCCAGCTGTCTTTGGATGGCCAACGTGTCCCAGAAACTCATCAAGGACCTTCATTGGACTTTCATTGGAGCCCCTGGTTTGCAGCCTGCCTGCAGAACCTGGACTTGTACACCCCCACAGTCAAGTGAGAAACTCTTATAAAATCTCATACTATTTACAGGTATCTCCAGTTGATTCTGTTTCCCTAGAGAACTCTGACTAATAACAAGTTGTTTTCTCGCTTTCATTCGTCTAGAGATATTTACTAATTTCTCTTACAATTTCTTCTTTGACCCACTGATTGTTTAGGAGTGTGTTGCTTAGCCTGCACACATTTGTGAATTTTCCCCTTTCCTGTCTGTTATTGATTTCCAGCTTCATTCCATTATGATCTGAGAAGGTGCTTTGTGTAATTTCAATCTTTTTATATTTATTGAGACAGGCTTTGTTACCCAATATGTGGTCTATCCTGGAGAAAGATCCATGAGCACTTGAGAAGAATGTATAGCCCACTGATTTGGAATGCAGTGTTCTGTATGAGTCTGTTAGGTCTAGCTTGTTTATCATATTGTTCAGCTTCTCTGTTTCCTAGTTGTTCTATCTAATGATGTGAGTGGTATGTTGAAGTCTCCAGCTATTACTATAGAGGTGTCTCTTTCTCCTTTCAGTTTTGCCAGAGTTTGCCTAATGTATTTTGGGGCACACTGGTTAGGTGCATTGGTATTTATGACTCTTATTTCTTCCTGGTGGATTGTCCCTTTTATTAATATATAATAACCTTCTGCATCTCTTATAACTTTTTTTGCATTTAAGGTCTGTCTTGTCTGATATTGGTATAGCTACCCCTGCTCTTTTTTTGGTTACAGTTTGCATGGAATATCTTTTTCCAATTCAGCCAATTTGTATCCCTGGATCTAAGGTGAGGTTTTTGTAGACACCATATGGATAGCTCATGTTTTTTTAATACATTCTGTCAATCTGTATTTTTTGATAGGGGAGTTAAATCCATTCACACAAATGATCTTACTGTAAATGCATTATTTACTTCCACCATTTTATTCTTTGGCTTTCATATGTCATATCTTATATTTGTCTGCATTTTTACTCTTTTGGTTATCCTTTCTGATTGTCTTCCTTTCTACACTCTGCCCCCAAGCCTCTCTTTCCTGTCTTTTTCTTTTGGGCTGTAAGGCTCCCTTTAATGCTTCCTGCAAAGCCAGTTTCTTTTTTATGAATTCTGTTAGTTTCTGTTTGTTTGGGAATATTTTAAACTCAACTTCATATTTGAAGGACAATTTTGTTGTATAAAGAATTTTCAGCTGCCAGTTCTTCTCTTTCAGTATCCTAATTGTATCATACCATTGTTTTCTCATCTCCATGGTTTCTGAAGATAACTCTGTACTAAGTCTTACTGGACATCCCTTGTATGTGATGGTTTGCTTCTCCCTTGCTGCTTTCAGAATTTTCTCTTTATCTTTGGTGTTTGAGATTCAGAATAATATGTGTCTTGAAGTAGGTCTTTTTGGATTTATTCTAATTGGAGTATGCTGTGCTTCTTGGACATGTACATTTTTTTCTTTCATAAGAGTTGGGAAATTCTCAGCCATTATTTCCTCAAATACTCCTTCAGCCCCCTTTCCCTTCTCTTCTCCTTCTGGAACTCCCACAGCATGTATGCTGTTGAGCTTCATGTTATCATTCAACTTGAGCCCCTGCTCAATTTTTTTCATTCTTTTCTCTCTATGTTCTTCTCTCTTCCATTTCAGCTGTTCTGTCTTCTGCATCACTTATTATTTCTTCTCTTATTTAGAGTCTGCTGTTGTTTGTCTCTAATGTGGTTTTTAAAAAATAAAATGTTATTGAAGTATATCATTCATATATGAACATACACAGACAATAATTGTATAGTAAAAGTTGTGAATTTACAAAACAAATATGTATATCATCATACAAGTCTCCCATACATCTCCCCCCCACCAAAATCTTGCATTGTTGTGAAACATTTGTTACAAACTATGAAAGTGCATTGTCAACATATTACTACTAACTATAGCCCATAACTTCCATTTGGTGTATTTTTCCCCCAACCCATCCAATTATTAACACCCTATATTAGTATTATATATTTCAGGAAAAAACATTCTCATATTTGTCCTATTAACCACAATCCATCATCCGCCACTAGATTTCTTGTGATACACAGTCCCATGGTTTGTACAGTCTATTCAAAGTGTACACTCAGAGGCCCTCATTTTTATCACAGAGCTGTTCTGTCATCATGTCAGACAATTTTAGAACATTTTCCTTACTCCGGCCCTCTAATGTTTTTTTGTTTTGTTTTGTTTTGTTTTTTGTTTAGGAGAGGTACTGGGGATTGAACCTGGGACCTTGTATGTAGGAAGCCAGTGCTCAACCACTGAGCTACACCAGCTCCCCTCTAATGTGTGTGTGTGTGTGTGTGTGTGTGTGTGTGTTTAAAGATTTTTATTTATTTTATCCCCCCTCGTTGTTTGTGCTTGCTGTGTCTATTCGTTGTGTGCTCGTCCTCCTTTTCAGGAGGTACTGGGAACTGAACCCAGGACCTCCCATGTGGGAGGGAGGCGTCTAATAGCTTGAGCCACCCCAGTTCTCTGCTTTGTTGTATATCTCATTATGTTTTCCTCCTTGTGTCTCTTGTTGCATTATCTTGTTGCATCAGCTCACCGTGCCAGCTTGTCTTCTTTAGTAGGCACTGAGAACCGAACCTGGGACCTCTCATGTGGTAGGAAGGAGCTCAGTAGCTTGAGCCACATCCTTCTAATGTCTTTTCTTTTTTTAAGATTTATTTTATATTCATTTATCCCTCCCCCCCATTGTTTTGCACTCACTGTCTGCTCGTCTTATCTTTAGGAGGCACCAGGACCCGAACCTGGGAACTTCCATGGGGGAGAGAGGTGCTCAATCACTTGAGCCACCTTAGCTTGTTGTTTTGTTATGTCTTTCATTGTCTTTCCTCTTTATGTCTCCTTGTTGCATCATCTTGTGTCATCTTGCTGTGTCTGCCCATCGCACCAGCTTGCTGTCTTGCTCATCTTCTCCAGGAGGCACAGGGGAACCAAACCTGGTACCTCCCATGTGGTAGGCAGGAGCTCAATCACTTGAGCCACATCTGCTTCCCCCTAATGTGCGTTTTTTGTTTAAAAGATTTATTTTTATTTATTTATTTATCATCCCCCCCCCCCGCCGCTGCTTGTGCTCTCTGTGTCCATTTACTGTGCATTTTTCTGTGTCTGCTTGTCTCCCTTTGTTGCATCATCTTGCTGTGTCAGCTCACTGCACTGCGCGGGACATCAACTCACTGCGCTGCGCGGGCTGGCTTGCCTTCATCAGGAGGCCTCCCATATGGTAAACGGGAGCCCAACTAATTGAGCCACAGTTGCTTCTCATCCCTAATGTGTTTTTGATCTCACCTATTGTGTCTTTCATTCCCATAAACTCTGTTATTTTTCTTTTCAGGTTTTTAAATTCTTTTTTGTGCTTGCCCAGTGTTCTCTTCATGTCCTTTATCTCTTTAGCCATATTCTTTCAACTTGATATGATTTAGGAGATTTGTATGAACCTCATTAGTTAGTTGTCTCAAATCCTATGTTTCATACGGGGCTTTGATATATTCCTTTGCTTGGGCCATATCTTCCAATTTCTTAGTATGGTTTGTAATTTTTTGTTGGTGTCTAGGTATCTGATTATGATGGTGAGTTTACTCTAATTTGTCTCTTGTATAGGGATTTAGTGGCAGGAGGCTGTGTATTATTGTTCTTTGTTTCTTGGTTTAACCTGTTCTAGCTCTTTAGGATTATCCCTGTTTAGTTGCTCAAATCCAGACCATGGACTTGGTAATGGGTTGCAGACCTGCTTCCAAGGGCTTTGGGGAGGCAGGCTCTAAAGGCCCAAAAAAAGCCTCTCTTACTTTTAATTTCCTTGCCTGCACTTCCTTGTTCCACCAGCAGATGGTGCTCTTCAGCTGCCTGCTCAGTTCAATCCCTGGTTAGACTGTGTTCGCTGCAACACCAACCACAAAGTGACAGAGGGTCCTGCCTCAAGGCTATTCAGAGCCTCACAGATCAAACTTTCTCAAAGGATGTTCTCCAACCTTTGCTGGCAGCCAGGGGTAAGAAATAATTCCACCCCCTTCTGCATCCTCAACAACCAGTCCCTGTCAGTAGGGAGGGTGTTTGGGAAAGTTGGATTTATTTTGTCCCTACTGACTCCCAGGGCAAACAATGGCATGGCCCTGCATGGCCTGGAAGGGCTCATGGGACACAGCAGACCAAATTTGTTGGCCAAAATCGAAATAAGCCTTAGGCTGCGTCCCCCTCACTCCCCTGCGGCATCTCTGTCCGTAGCCACCGGCCAAAGGCTGGAGAATTTAGAGCTGTCTGCTCCGAGGGTGGAGGGATGGGAGCTGGCAGCTGCAGCTGCAGCTTTTACTCACAGAGTTTTCCCATCAAGATTCTTTTCCTTTGCCTCTCTCTCTTCTGGGTGGTGGCCAGCCTTTCCATGGTGCCCTAAATCCTGAAACTTTTTTTTCCCATGGCGTTTCTGCCTGTCTTCTAGCTATTTTTCTGGAAGAGGGGTGAGTTCTGGGTCTTTCTAATCCACCTTCCGGAAGTCCTTCAGCTTAAGAAACTTTTAAAATCCTCTATCTTGGCTGTGGCTGAGGCTTTGGGGAGGCCAGAACCCCCCTTTGCCATCACCCTTGGGGTGTCAGTTCACTGAGCCTGGGCCTGAGGGTTTGGTGGAGAGCAAATAAGCAGGATCGTGGTCCCAGAGGTCAGTGGCCAGACCCTGGGCTGCTGGCCAGGACCCTGGCTTTGTGAGTGGCTGCCGCTTGGCTCTGCTCCAGCCCACAGGGGCTGAAGGGGCGGGTAGGGAGTGTGGACATCGCTTTGTGTCCTTGGCATCTCCAATGTGCAGCAGGTTCGTGCTCTGCACACTTCTGTTGCCCCTGGCAGTCAATCATTGCACAGGGCAGAAACCCCCTGGCAAGGAAGGGGCTGGCCAGAGTTAGGAGGCCCAGGGCCTGGAAGGAGGGGATAGCTCTCAAAGTGACCTTGGACTTACTCTCTCCCCTCTAGACCTGTTTCCCCAGTGTGATTGCAGGACAGCATGTGAGCAACAGGTAATGCAAAACAGGAGACGATGCCACCTGGTGTCACCCAAACTTTTGGGTGGGGGCAGGCCTTGTAAGCAGTGCAGCAGATGACCTGGACACTTTCTGTCTTCATTCTTCCCTCAGGGATGCTGAGTCTCTGGCCTGGCACAGGAGAACCTTGGCTGCCGGCTTCCCACTGCACAGGGATTTTTCTGCCCTGAGACCGGGGAGGGGAAGGGTGGAAGACTTGGAGTCTTCCCTTAGTTTGGAAGGAGCTCAGACAGGCATGGGACACACCTCCCTTGAGCCCCCAGTGACTGGAGAGGAGTGACTCAAGGCTACACACATACATCCCTAACCTTTAACCTGTGATTCTCAAACTTGGCTGCGTTTTCAAATTGTACAAGACTGATGTCTGGGTCCGATCCCCTGAGATTCTGACTTAATTGGTATGGGGTGTGGCTTGGCAGCTTTAAAACCACTACGTCCAGCAAAGTTTGAAAACCACTGCCCTACACCAGTCCTCCTCCTGCCTTATCTTATCTGGAGTTAAAGGCACTTTCAGCTTCCAGTCACCTGCCCAGTGGCTCCTGAGCCACTGAACTTGAGGGTTTTAGGAGCGCTGGAAAGGGGAGGGGCCTGCAGGCTCCTAGTCCTGCTGTGCCCTGGAGGAGAGGCCTTCAGGCGGGGACCCAGGAATCCAGCTCCAGACTCTGTCCCAGGCAGCCTCCTCAGTCCAGGACGGGACAGGAAGTGTCCGGCGGAGGTGGGGGTGGAGGTGATTGGCAGTTGGAGGCTCCAATGGGCCGGGAGCCCCCCTATTTCACCCCTTTCCCTCTATTGGCGCCTGGGTGGAGCCACCCCCACTGCAGGGGCCCAGGGGCGGGAGGGAGTAGAGGCCGGGGCAGAGGGCGAGGGCGGAGGGCGCTGCGGCGGCGGCCGCGGAAGGTGAGGCCTGGTGGGGCCGGCGGGTGTAGACAACGCAGTCTTGCCAGGAGGGGGCGGGGCGGGGTAGTGTATGATCCGAAGGGCAGGAATGACTGCCCGGCTGTCAGTGTGAGTGTGTGCGCGCGCGTGTGTGACGGTGTCAGTGGTTGAGACTCTGAGTGTCACTTGGTATAACTGTCAGCTAGTGTGACTGTGTCAGTGTGCATGTGGCTGAGTGTGTATGTGGCTGAGTCTGCATGTGGATGTGCAAATGCGAGATTATGTGCATATCTGTCAATGCTTAGTTTTTGGTGAGGATGGGCCATGTGTGTGTGTGTGTGTGTGTGTGTGTGTGTGTGAGTGACTGCCACCACATCAGTGAATGTGTCTTGGGAAGGTCTCTGTGGGGTTTAAGACTGTGCCTGCTTGGGTTTGTGTGTGCCACTGTGTACCTTCAGCAGGAGCACAGCAAGAGTGAGACTTGTGACTGTGTGTGTGTCCTGTCCTGTTAGCTGTGTTCATATCCTGAGGATCCACTTCAGCTAGTGGGACTGACCTTTCTACCCAGAGCCCAGCATAGCCTGACGCATCCCCAACAAACTCCACTGCCCCACCTTCTCCTGCTCGAGAATCCCCCGTCCTGGCCTACTGCTTCTGATTTTCTGTCTCCCTGTCTGACTCAGTTTCCTTGTATTTCTCTTCTCTCCCTGCTACTGTCTTGCTAGGGCTCTGATCTCTTTTTCCCTCACAGTTTTGTCTCCCCAGGTGTCTCTATGGGCTGATCTAGTCCTGCTGCTCACACTGTATCTCCCTCCCTCTGTGTATCCAGGCCTGACTGCCCCTTTTACCGCTTTGTCTCTTTGGTTCCCTGGGGCCTTAACCGTGATGAAATGCAGACTTGCAGTAGCCAAGAGGGTCCCTGGGAGAGGGCGGCTTAAACCATGATGAGGAGTTGCTTTTAGGGTGTGCTGTGACACCAGCCTAGGGACAGAGTGCTAAGCGTGTGTGTATTGGTGATGTGTGAGTAAGAGTAGGATGTGTGTGTCCAGATGAGTGTATAGGGATGTGCGAGCCTGAGTATGTGGAGCGGTGTGACTGTGAGGCTGGACCTGAGAGTGCCCTTCTGAGGGGGAGTGTGGGTCTTGAGTACCTGGCACCAAGGGACCAGAGGCATTTCCTGGTGCTGGGGCCCAAGGAGTCCAGGGGGAGGTGGGAAATAGCTGGAATTTCAGGAGAGGGGGGACTGGACTCTGGCCTCTCCTCATATTCCCAAACTAGTGCCTCCCTCCCACCTTGCAACACAGCCATCTGTGCCCTAAGGAAACATTTGCTGGGAAGTAAGAGTGGGAGAGAGTGTGTGAATGTGTCTGATTTTTTGTTTGCTTGTGTCCATGTGGGTTCAAGGGAGTATCCTTTCTGTTGAGTGTGCCTGAGTGAGTCCATGCATGAACGTGGCTGGGTCTGGCTGTGTGAAAACACAGGGGACTTCTCACTGACAGGGACATAAGCAACCCTCCTTTCCCTCTTGCTGGTCCTGGCTTGGCTGTGGCTTCCTTTCCAGACTTGGGGAAGGCCTCTTCCCTTCCCAGGGCCTCGGGTGGGAGGGGAGGAGGGGAGGAGGGAGGAGGAAGGAGGGAGGAGGGGGCCTGGCTAGGGGTGGCTGAGCTCCGGGGCCCAGAGGGGCGGGGGCAGGGAAGGGGAAGAAGGGAATGATTCTGGGGTCCCAGAACTGAGTGGAGCTGCAGCTGGCAGGAGGAGGTCCTGGAGGCCATGGACACTCAGCCACTGGGATCACCGAGGTAGGGTGGGGCTGAGCAGGGAGAGTGTGGTTGGAGTGTCAGGGCTGAGCTACTAGACACACTCAGACAGACACACAGACACATGGACGCCCTACTTCACTCCGCCCGGGAACGGCCCTGGCTCTTCCTCCTCTGGTGCCCTTGCCCAGCCCCCTCCCTATCTGCCCCTTCTCCTGTCCCCATGGCCACTTCCCCACGGCCTTCCTCCTCCTGCTTTCCGGGGTCCAGAATCCCTCTCTCCCAGCTCATCACCCCCACTGTTAGCTCCTCTTGGCCTTTCTGATTTCCTACTGCCCCCAGCCTGACCCTCAACTCACTGAGCCCCCACTGCCTCCCAATTTTGATGTCTGAATGTCTCTTGGTCCTGTGGCCCCCACCCCAAGCCCCTGTCTCTGTAGGCTTCTATTTGGTCTCAGCTTCCCCTCCCCACCTCTCCCCACCAGCCATCCTGTCTCCATGTGCTGGCTCTTCGCCCACCCCCCAGCCTCTGGCAGCAGCCAGGGCATCTGGATCTGCTTAACTCCACAGCCCCAGCCTGCACACTAGCCTCATCTAGCTTCAAAGGCTCAGGACCAACACGATTTCAGAGTGAGGCCCAGCTGAGTAGCCTGAATAGCCTGAGTAGCCAGAGCAGGCAGCCAGGCCAAGGCGAGAGGCTTAGCAGCCAGAGGAGGGCTGGGGCCTCATGGCGGGAGTACAGGGTGGGCTCAGACCCGCCATGATAGCCCCCCACCCTAGGGTGATGAGGGCTGCTCCAGGTTAGTCAGAAGCAGTGACGAGGCGTGGGCCAGGATTCCCAACAGCTGATTGGAGGGGTTAATGAACGTGGCCAAGCCTGTGTCAGCACTAGTGCCAGGGGTGGGCGCCAAGGGCAGGGGAGGGGGTGATGCTGACACAGTCTGTTGCCTCCGGCTTTTGTTCTGGGCCCTCAGCCCAGGACTAAGATGGAGGGTGTGTGTGTGTGCGTGTGTGTGTGTGCATGCACACAGCACTGGCTGTATGGTGGGAAGAGATCTTAAATCAGATTTCATGATCATGCCCAATGATTTCTTTTTTTTTAAAAGATTTATTTATTTATTTATTTATTTATTTATCCCCCCCTTGCTGCTTGTGCTGCTGTGTCCATGCTGCTGTGTCCATTCGCTGCGTGTCTTCTCTGTGTCTGCCCATCTCCCCCTTGCTGTGAGGTCCTGCCGCATCAGCCCACGGCGCCACGCGAGCCGCCCTGCCCTCACAAGGAGGCCTCGGGAAGCGAACCCAGGGCCTCTCATATGGTAAACGGGTGCTCTATCCATTGAGCCACACCCGCTTCCTGCCGTGAGGTTGCTGCATCAGCCCACCGCACCGCTCAGGCCG
>JAQZBX010104483.1:0-10946 GCA_029593785.1 Cabassous unicinctus | reverse complement strand
TTTTTGACTAGCCTGTCAAACCCACCCAGCTTGGGCAGAACAGTCCATTCAACAAATGGCGCTGAGAAAATTGGATATCCATAGCAAAAGAAGGAAAGAGGACCCCTATCTCACACCCTATACAAAAATTAACTCAAATGAACCAAAAACCTAAATATAAAAGCACGAACCATAAAGCTTCTAGAAGAAAATGTAGGAAAATATCTTCAAGACCTGGTGGTAGATGGTGGATTCTTAAAGGCTATAAGAGGAGGGCTGAGAAGGACTACTGATATTTAATGTATGTAGAAGTTTTAATTAGCTTTACTGTAAAAGTGTGGAAATGTACAGAGTTGATGGTAACACATTATAGTGAGTAACAGCTGGCTTATAAATGAGGAAGTGGCTGAAAATGGTAGTCTAGGGATGTAAATACCAACTGACAGAAAGCTAAAGAATAATCTAGGGACTGAATAGCACAGTAAACCCAGAGGTGGATGAGAATAGTGGTTGATAGGACAGATGCAAGAGCATCCTTTGTGAGCTAGAGTAGATGTACATCAGTATTGTAGGGAGGTGGGAATGTGGAGAAGCATGGGAAATATACAACTGGAGTGACCTATGGAGTGTGGTTAACAGTAATAACATAATATTCTTGCATTTATGCCAAAGATGTACTGTCTTGATAATGGGGGAGTATGGAAAATGTGAGCCAAATGTGAGCTGTGGACCTGGTAATAATCGGATGATGTTATCTCATAGTCTGTAACAAATATTCCACCACGGTGAAGTGTGTTGATAGAGGGGTGTTCTTTGGGAATTCTGCACATGTGCATGATTGTTTTGTAAGTTTACAACTTCTGTCATAAAAATGTATTTAAAAAATAATAATAGAGTGGGTTGGGGAACACTACACCAAATGTAAGATAAGGACTATAATTAGTAGTAAGAGTTTGACAATATTCTTTCATAATTGCATTTCTTGGAGTGTATATGAGGTGCACCAATATTTTGTTAGGTGTTGCTAAAATTGAAGTAGTTGTAGCAAAATATGCCTGGGATACACTAGGTTAAGCAATAGTTAAATAGATTTCATTCAGTCTTCAAGATCCTATAACTTATTAATATCCATTTGAATCCTCTAGAGGGGACTTTAATATTAAGTGTTTTTTCTACGTATTGAGCAGAAAATCTTATGTTTCAGAATTTTTTTGTAATACTAGTATTCTGTATAATACAGCTGGACTGTATGGTCTCAATCAGCCTTTACTATTATGACATGCTTTGATTCTTTTAATGAAATTGATTGACACGCTGTACCTTAGTCTTATTTAGACTCTTTTCCAAAGCAGCCTTAGGCATTCTCCTCTGATTCATTTATAACACATTTATTGGCACACTGCACAGCGGCAGGGTACAAGTTGCACAATTCAATTTCTTATGTCTTTTCAAATGATTCAACATTTTAAATGCAGCATTGAGAGAACGGTGACTAGCTTCAACAAGTTGCTTTTCTTTATTCAAGAGGCCTTGAGGTATTCTGTGTTTGTCTTTAGATATGCTATCTAGGGGACTACTTTGAAAAACTTTCTGGAGAAATTAAGTTGTGAAACCACCTATAGAAATATGGAAATTTTCACAGTACACATGAACTCCTATTCGCTGAAGACCTCATGATCTTTTTTTTTTCTTATTCATAATATTTACATCTCATTTTATGTTTACAGAAAATGAAGTTACTACTATTAATTATAGGCAATTATACAAATGCACACTAATAACATTTAATGAAATAAATTAAATCATGATTGCATGTCACCAGTAGCTATTTGTTTTTTGTTTGTTTGTTTTTAAACAAATCAATTTTATTGATACATATTACTAAAGCATACAATTCATCCGAAGTGTACAATCAATGGTATTTGGTATAATCACATAGTTGTGTGCTAATCACTTCAGTCACTATTAGAGCATTTTCATTATTTCAATAATAATAATAATAATAAACAAAAGCCAAACAACCAAGAAAATTCCTCTCCTCTCAATCTCTCTATGGTTCCCACACTGTACAGAACTGCTTTTTCCGGCTATTCCATCCAAAATGTATAATCAATGGCTTTTTGTATATTCACAATGTTGTACATTTATCAACTCAAAAATTTTAGAACAATTTCATTACTCCAAAAAGCAAGACTCCACACCCGTTAGCATTCTTTCCTTAGACCTACATAACCACTAATCTCATTTCATCTTTTTAAATTGATTTATATTTACATTTTATATAAATGAAATCACACGATATGTAGTACTCTGTGTCTGGTCTCCTTCACTTAGTATATTTTTTTTTGTCTGATATTGACATTGTGTAGTATTAACTTACATTTGTTCTGCTTCAAAGAAAAACAGTCTTATATATGCAATTCTACCCATATTCACATTTCACATAATATATTTATATTTCACATATCATGATCTTTTTATATTTAAAACTATTAGCAAAGGCAAAGCAATTGGAATAGGCATCCCTTAGAAACTGTAAGCTCCTTGTCACCAGAATTATTGTCATAAGGCTTATGACTGAGTTGGCCCATTAAATGCCTGGGATGTAATAGAGGGAATTCTCTCATTTGAAGAGGAATTGGACAGATTACCTTGAAAGCCCCTTTCAGCTATAAGACTTATCTACAGTTATGTAACCTCTCATTCTGAATTGTAATTGTACCTTTAGAATAATACCTCCTGTGGAGATTAGTCTCCAAAGTCTAATTTAGAGATGAAGAAATAATACCTGTGAAAAGTCTCCTTTGAATTTTTCTTTAGTTATTAATAGAGCTTTATTTTTCGCCTAATTGTTGCATTTGAAAATCCAGAATCTCAGGCCATAAGGGCATGGGATATGTGAACAGGGATTTACAAATGGGAAAGATGATCAAGAGTCCATAATGAAAACCATTACTTGGCTGAGGGAGATTATGTTAAGGACATGTGAGTGCCTCTTGACAAATCCTTCAGAGATATAAACCTTGTGAAGCTAGCAGAGAGCAGTACTAAAGTACCAAATCAAGGAAATTTAAACCAACACACTCTCTCCTTTCTTGTATCATGGAGACCTAACTAACGCAGGCCAGGGTGTGAGGGAAGATAAAAGTAATATTGTTCCTATTTTCAAGCAGCTGATAGTTCAATGGATTAGATAATCAAGAAAGCAGTTACAAACACTGCTGATTTATAAATGTGACTGTGGCTGAAAGGGGTAGTATGTGGAAGTAAATGTCGATTGAAAGGAAACTAGAGAATAATCTAGGGAATGCATAACATAATGATTTTGGTGGTGGATGAAGATTGTGATTAATAGTATAAATATAAGAATGCTCTTCTTTTACAAAGTGCTAAGAATAGGGTGATACATGGGAAAATTGCAGCTAATGTAACTTATGGACCATAGTTAACAGTAATATTGTAATATTTTGCAGCAATGACAAGAAGATCTTTTTTCAATATTAAGGGAGAATGGGGAGTATAAGTGGGCATGATATTTTTCCTTTTGGAATAATGAAAATATTCTAAAATTGAGGTGATGACAGCATAGCTCTGTGATGAAAATGAGAGCCACTGACTGTATACTTTGAATGGATTGTACAAAGCATGAGACTAAAAAACAGGGAATCCCATGGTGGGTAATGAACTGTGGTTAACAGGACAAATATAAGGACATTTTCTCTTGAATGATAACAAATTTATGATACTAATAGAAGATGTAAATATTTGGGTGGGTTGGGGGAAAATACACCAAATATAAGATATCAGCTTTAGTTAGTAGTAATATTTTTGCAATGCTTTTTCATAGTTTATAACAAATATTTCACAACAATGCAAAGTGTTGGTGGTGGGGACATGAATGTGAGCCTTCTATGATGATATGCATGTTTGTTTTGTAAATTCACAAATTTTATTATATATTTATTGTTTATCTATGTTCATGTATGAATTATATACCTCAATAAAATTTTGTTTTAAAAAAGAAATAAAGCAGTTATAATCCTATGTAAAATTAGATACAATAGAATATAGGAAATAAGGAAGAGATTGTTATGGGAATGCTTTCACATTTAGCCTTTTTATTGTCTTCTTTAAGAAATTCTTCCCTATCCTAAGTCATATAAGTATTATTTTTATTTTTCTGTCTAAAACTTTAAAGTTTTGTCTTTCTTGTTTAAGTATTTAATCCATCTTGAGTTAATTGATGTGTAAGGTGTAATATAGGGTTGCAATTTCATTTTTCCTCAATGAGTAACCAATTTATTCCAGTCCATCTTTTTGAACTATCTCTAATTTCCCCACTGATTTACAATGAGTTCTACCATATATTGTTTCCATATATGAATGGACAATATATTTGTGCTCTCTATTCTGTTACATTAATCAATTTGTCTATTCATGTAGAAAAATTGCACAGTCTTCATTTCTATCACTTAATAATTATTCTTGAGATCTTCCAGGTCAAACTTTCCTCCCTCTGTCCCCCACCCACAATCCTCTTCTTTTTCCTTTGCCTCCTCCTCCTCCTCTTTCCTCTTCTTCAGGAATGTCTTAGGTATTCTTGGCCTTTTTCTCTTATATTAAAATTTTAGAATCAGCTTGTCAAGTTCATTGAAAATTCTTGGGATTTTTATTAGAATATCATTGAATATTTATATGAATTTTGATAAAAATAATATATTTATCATTTTAAAATGTATATACATAAACAGGTATATTTCTCTATTTACTTGAATCTTCCTGACTATCTTTCAATAAAGTCTTATACTTTTATATATAAAAATCTTTCAAAAACTCTTTCACATCTTTTTTAGATTTATTCCTATGTACCTTAATATTTTGTTGCTATTGTAAATGACTTTTAAAAAATTATATTTTCTGTTCATTACTGGTATAAAAAATTGATTTTTGTATATTGATTTAACATTCATCCACTTTACTAAATGGTTATTTGTGTTAATTTGTGAATATTTTGTATTTTGCATGTAGATAATCATATCCTCTTTGAATGTATTAGTTAAGGTAATAGCTGACAGATAAATCCCTAAATCTCAGTGCCATAACACAATATTAGTTTTTCATTCATCTAAAGTCCAATGTGAATATTCAGAATTTACCCTTCCATTTGGTGACTGAAGGACACAGATGACTTTTTATTTTTATTTTTTTTTATTGTTCATAAAAATCAAGATTTTTCACAATACATACCAATATCTGTAAAATGATATATATCTTAATCTTTACCATCCCCTGGGCATTTCGAATCATTTATTTTAGTTTAAAGTATTTGCAGGAGGCATACCTGCTTCTTAATCTCCTTGACCAAAGCGTGGCATGCCTCACGCATATTCTATTGGTGAGAATTAGTTACATAAACCAACCTAGATGTAAGGGGGTGGGACAACCCTACAAAATGGAAGAGAAACCCACATCTTCAATGGCCAGCTAACTCTTGATGCCACAGTACCAGAAGTATTATTTTTTCTTTTCCTAACCTAATACTTATAGTTTGTTCACTGCAGTAGATTGTTGAATGGAAAGAGCAATAATGTGTATCCTTTATTCTTCCTGATTTTAAAAGAAGTTTTCAAACATTTAAACATTAAGAATATTTGCTTTTCACACCAATGTTCACAGCAACATTATTCACGATTCTCAAAAGATGGAAATAAACCAATTGTCCATCAACCGATGAGTATGCAAACAAAATGTGGTATTTGGATACAATGGAATACTATTCACTTGTAAGAAGAAATGAACTTGGGATGCATATGACAACATGGATGAACCTAGAAGACATTATGTTGAGTGAAATAAGTCAGGCTAAAACAGGACAAATATTGTATGGTTTCACTAATATGAACCAAATACAATGAGTAAGCTCACGGAGGTAAACTCTAGAGTATAGGTCAACTAGGAGTTAGAATGTGGGTTGAGAATCAGAGCTGATGCTTAATGTGTGTAGAATTTTTAATGAAGTTTATTATAAAATTGTGCAAATGAATAGAGTTGATGGTAATACATTATAGTGAGGCAACTAACACTGTTGACTTATAAATGTGATTGTGGATGAAAGGCGTAGTGTGTGGATGTGATATGTCAATTGAAAGAAAACTAGAGAATAATCTAGGGAAGGAATAATATAGTGATTTTTGTGGTGGATGAAGATTGTGGTTAATAGCATAAACATAAGAATGTTCTTCTTTTGCAAAGCTTTAAGAATATGGTGTTAAGAATATGGTGATACACAGGAAAATTACAACTAATGTAATTTATGGACATTAGTTAACAGTAATATTGTAATATTTTTACAGCAATGGCAAAGAAGATATATCAATTCTAAAGAACAATAATAGGGGATATAAGGGGATAAGGGATTTCTCCTTTTGGAGTAACGAAAACTTTCTAAAATTGACTGCGGTGATGACAGCACAACTCTGTGATGACAAGGAGAACCACTGAGTGCACATTTTGAATGGATTGTACAAAGCATGGGAATGTATAACACAATGAATCCGGTGGAAGATGAACTGTGGTTAACAGAACAAATATGAGAGTGTTCTCTCATGAACTATAATAAGTATATAACACTAATACAGGGTGTTAACAAATAGGTGGGTTGGGAGGAATTATACCAAATGTAAGATATTGGCTATAGTTTGTAGTAATAGTTTCATGATGCTTTTTCAAACGTTGTAACAACTGTTTCACAACAATGCAAGGTGTTGGTGGGGTGGTATATGCGAGCCCAATTTTATGATATGTATGATTGTTTTGTAAGTCCAAAACTTTTACTCTACACTTATTGTTTATATATGTTCAAATATGAATGATAAACTTCCATAAAAGAATTTTTAAAAATGATATTTGCTGTAGAATTTTGTTAGTCTTTATCAGGTTCGTAAAAATCCGTATTGTTCTTCATTTGTAAGGTTTATTTTACATTTTGAAAGTAACAAACTTTACAAATGAGGAACAATATGGATTTTACATTTTGAAAGTGTATTGAATTTTACAAAAAATTGCCTTTATTGATATCATTATATAAGTTTGTTCTTTTAATATGTTAAAGGGATAAATTACATTTATGTGTGGTAATGTTAAGGCAATCTTGCTTTCCTGAGTTAAGTCTAACTCTAATAAAGTATTATTATTTTTATACACCAATGGTTTCTGTTTGCTGTTGTTATGTTTAGTATCTTTGCATGTATGTTAATAGTGAGATTGAATAAATTTCCTTACTCATACTGTTCTTCTTTGCATGTATGTTAATAGTGACATTGAATAAATTTCCTTACTCATATTGTTCTTTTTAAAAATCTTTTGGCAATAGAGGAGCAATGTGCTACCTTCTCTCTAGTCTCTGGATGATTTTCCATAATATTCAATAATTTAATAGTCTATTCCTTTAAAGTTTGATACTGCACACCCGAAAGCAATCAAGAATTTAATAATTAAATCTTCAATAATTGCAGGACTAATCAGACTTTCTGTAGCATCTTTAGACATTTTTGATAAGTTATATTTTCTAGGTAATTAAACACTCAATTTAGATTTTCTAAATTATTGGCATAAATTTCACCAAACTATTTTATTATCTTTTAAATCTCTTCTATTTCTATAGATATGTACCACTATGATTATTTTTCTTAAATTTAAACGTTTTTAAACTGCCTTAATTATATAATGTACGTAAGGTAAAGATTACCAATTTAAAGTGTAAAACTCAATGGTTTTTAGTGTATTTAGAGTTGTGCAACCATCACCATAATTTAACCCATATTCATCACCCCACAATAAATTGGGTACCCATTAGCAGTCACTCTCAATTCTCCCTCCAATTACTTCACCAGTCCCTGGCAACCACTAATCTATAGCCTGTGTCTATGGATTCACATTGTCTGCACTTTTCATATAAATGGAATCAAATAATATATGGCTTTTTTGCCTGACTTCTTTCACTTAGCATTATATTTTTAAGGTTGTCTATATTGTAGCATGAATCAGTACTTCATTCCTGTTTTATGACCAAATCATATTCCATTGTATGGCTATACCAATTTTTTGCTTATCCATATATCAATTGATGATTATTTGGGTTCTTTCTACCTTTGCTTTTTATGGGTAATGTTGTTATGAACATTCATGAACAAGTTTTTTCTTGAACACTTGTTTTGAATTCCCTTGGATATTTTGTATTCCCTTGGGAATTCACCTAAGATTGGCATTGCTGGATTATATATTCATTCTATGTTTAACATTTTTAGGAACTGCTAAACTGTTTCCACAGTGGCTGCACCATTTTACATTCCCACCAGCAACGTATCAGTGTCCCTATTTGTCTGCGTCTTTCCAACATGTTATTTTCAATTTTTAAATAATAACAATTCTAGTGGATGTAAAATGAAATTTCATTGTTGTTTTGATTTGCATTTCCCTAATGACAAAATATGTTGAGCATTTTTCCACATATTTATTGGCTATTTTTATATTTTCTTTGAGAAATGTCTACTCAAGTCATTTGCCTATTTTTAAATTGGGTTATTTATATTTCTACTATGGAACTGAGAAAGAGCTTTATATATTATTGATGTAAGTCCCTTATAAGATAAATGATTTACCAAAAATTTCCTCCTTTTTTGTGGGTTGTCTTTTAGCTCTCTTGATGTTTTTTGAAGCACGTATATTTTTTCACTTTGATGAAATCCACTTATCAATTGCCTATCATTTAAGCTTTTTGTGTCATATCTAAGGTCATGATGATTTACTCCCATATTTTCTCCTAAGGTTTTTATAGTTTTAACTATTACATTTAGAACTATGATTGATTAGGAGTTAATTTTAGTGTATGGTGTGAAGTAGTTGCCCAGTTTCACTCTTTTAGGTGTTTATATCTTTTAGGTGTTGATAGTTTGTATTCTTTCCTTAATTCAATTGCCTTAGCCCCCTTGTTGAAAATCAGTTGACTTTAAATATAAGGATCATTTCTGTACCATTCCATGGAACTATTCATCTATCCTTATGTGGGTACCAAATTGTCTATATTAGTTTACCTTTGTACCAAGTTTTGAAATGAATAAGTGTGATTCCTCCAACATTGGAAGTTTTTATATAAAAAAATAATTCATGCTGTTTTTAACATACTTGCCATTATTATTATTATTTTGTTATTGCTTACACTTTTTTATTAGTGAAGTAGATGTAAAGAAATTAGCACAGAAAGTAAAAATTCCTATATACCACCTCACACACACATTTTTTATTATTAACACTTTGTATTAGTGTGTTACCATTGTTACAATTGATGAAACAATATTATTGTAATTATATTATTAACTGTATCCCATAGATACATAGTTTACATGGACTATCTTAAAACTATTCTTTTTCAAGCTTATTTTGCCTATTCTGGGTCCTTGACATTGCAATTTGAATTTTAGTATCTGCTTATCACATATACAAAAGAGGCCATTGAAATTTTGGTATGGATTGGGTTAAATCTGTAGATTAATTAATGAGGTATTGCCATCTTAAAATATTGTCTTCCAATTTATGGACATGTGATATAATTTATTTAGGTCTCTTTAATTTATTTCAGTAACATTTCATGTTTTTCAGTGTAGAGAGGAAACATATCATAGCAAGTCTCTAGCTTGAGTGGTTTTTTTAAACATATGGTTTTACTACACACTCTCTTAAGAGTCAGATTACTAATGCATTCTAGTATATCAAATTATCCCACAATTGTAAGCTTGCCAAAGTGAAACCAAATAAATCAAGGAAATGAAGAAAAAAAAATTAATTACTTAGAATTATTTTTGGTGCTATTGTTAATATAATTGTTTTCTTAATTACATTTCATTTCTTTATTCCTAGTATATAATTATTATATATCTATATTAACTTAATATATCTATATTGTTTCCTGCAGCCTTGCAGAAATCATTTATTAGCTCTAATAGTTTTTTTGTGTATTTTTAGGATTTTCTATATACCAGATCATGGTATTGGCAAATAGAGAATTTTTCTTTCATCCTTTTCAGTGTGGAGGAATTTTAGGTTATTTTTGTTGCCTAATTGCCTTGTCTAGAACCTTTAGAAAAATGTTGAATAGAAGAGGGGTGTGCAGACATTCTTTTCTTTTCCTTGATCTTAGGGGAGTAGTTTTCAGCTTTTCACTATTAAGGGTGTTGTTATCCATGGGTTTTTCATAGATGCCTTTTAGTAGTTTGAGAAAGTTCTATTTAATTCCTAGTTTCTTTAGTGTTTTCCCATGAAAAGTTGTTGGAGTATCAAATAATTTTTCTTCATCTGCTTAAGTGAGGATGTGGCTTTTGTCTTTTATTCTCTTAATAAAGTGTATTACATTGAATGATTTTCATGTTGAAAAGCCTTGCATTCCTAGGATAGATACCATTTGGTTAATATATTATAATACTTTTGATATGTTGCTGCATTCAATTAACTAAAATTTTGTCAAGGAATTTTGCATCTATATTCATAAGAGATAGTTGCCTGTAGTTTTCTTCTCTTGTTATGCCGTTGTCAGGTTCAATATCACAATTTTGATGGCCTCACATAATTCTTCAGTTGTGTTCCTTCCTCTTCTAGTTTTAGAAGAGTTTGTGACGACTTAGTGTTAGTTCTACTTTGAATGTCTAGTAGAATTCACCAGTGAAGCCTTCTGGTCCTAGGTTTTTATTTGTGGAAAGATTTTTGATCATTAATTCAACCTCATTACTAGTTAAAAATATATTCCAATTTTCTATTTCTTCTTAAATCAATTTTTATAGTTTGTACCTGTCTAGGAGTTTGTTCATATCATTCCAGTTGTGTAATTTGTTGACTTTATCTGTTTTTCCACTCTTTATTTCTAATGTATTCTTAATTTTTCCTTCTGTTTCCTCTTGGTTTAGTTTACTCCTCCT
>JAQZBX010104482.1:0-10946 GCA_029593785.1 Cabassous unicinctus | reverse complement strand
ATAGAGGAGATACTTTAACATCGATTTGGCTTGTAATTCAGGGTTTTTTTTTTAAAGACTTGGGGGTTGTCCTGAGTGATGTTGTGGTGATGGATATAGGCCAATTTACATCAGCATATACCATGGAGAACTGTGTGGGAGAGTGTGGTCTACGATGTGAACTGTGGTCTACGGTTATTGGCAAAGCCCCAGGTTGTGTATATCCGTTGCAGGTGATGTGCCACACTTAAGAAAGATGTTTATGTGAGATGTTATGGGAGGTACGGGAGGCGGGGATCATGGGAATCCCTGTAATCTTTGTTTAACATTTATGCAATCTAAGCATCTTTTAAAATGTATATATATAAAAAAATCATTATGAAACCAATTGCAGAAATACACATGTATATCTATATAAAATTTTACAAATATTTGTTTATATTGTGAAAAATTAGATTTTTACCAAAAATAAAAAAAACTCATAGAAAGGTCTTTATTTTAAAATTATGAACTGAAATGGATATTAGATTGAAAGAAAATATTAATTTTAAAAGGGAGTGTAGGCAAATTAAAAATTCAGAAGAGAACATTTCCCATTATTTCATAATGGTTTATTGAATGTTTAGAAGGCTCTGGATTTTTCTGGACATCATTTGTCTGTTCTTGAGTGAAGAGAGATTGTGATGCAGGTATCCATATATAAATACCTGCTCTTAGGATATATTGTAATTTTTTTGAAAGTATTGTAAATAAAATAAAACACATTCTTACAAAGAAAGAGAATCCACATATAGATAAACGAATACCCAGGAATTCAGAGTAGGAATAGCTCCAAGCCCCCAAATATCTATATGGCTTATGACAGACCTTGCCAACACCAAGAAGAAAAAGGGGACTTGTAGAGTCCACAAGGTGACAAACAGTGACTCAAATATTTACAAGATAACATGGGGTCAAAAAATGTTTCATAAAAGTCAAGGACCTAATCCGTCATGCAGAGTGTACCGACCTCCATTCTATGCACGGGTGATTATTAGCTCCAACAATTAAGAAACCAAAAGGAAGACTGTATTAGAGATAGAGGAAATTCCAGAACTTCATATTTGTCTGACACCACCTTCTTTCAATTAATATATATTTTTAATGATGCATATCAGTCATACATGTACTTACATAAACTTGAAGTCTAGAGCAGAAATCACAAACATAGAAAACAAAGGAACATAGCACCGTAGAGTGGTCACATCTCCAGCAAAACTAGAATTCTGATTCGTTTTTAAAAATTGTCCAGATTTTTTGCAAATTTCAGAAACACGACTAATAGCAATTATCCATGGCTACACTTTGATGTACAATTCCTGAAATCCCCAAGATTTTTAAAACAAATCTGTTTTATTGAGATATATTAAACCAATATCTTTTTTATCCATTGTTTACATTCCCTTTCCTTGGTATATTCACAGTGGTGTGCATTCTTCTCTACAATCATTATTAAACCCTTTCAATAGCTCTAAAATAATTATAATCAAAAAGGAAATAACAGAAGAATAAAGAAGAAATTATTTCTCTCGCAATCCATTTGTTGACACTGACATACATAGGTGTTTTTCTGGCTGTCCTTGAACATCTTTTTTTGTTTATCTCTCAGTTTTATTGTTATGTGATCCCATCCTATGTCATGTGGACAAAGTGAACAATGAATGGCTTTTTTAAAGCTGTTGAAATGGTCTTTATTTTAAAATTATGAACTGAAACGGACATTAGATTGAAAGAAAAGGTTAACTTTCAAAAGGAGTGTAGGTAAAACGATAATTCTGAGGATATAGTTTTCCATGAGTTCATGATTGCTTACTGAATGTTGCAATGGCTCCAGATTTTGTTTTAAGGAAACAATTACAGAGTTGTGGGATATCATTGGGCTCTTCTTGTGTGCAGAGAGATTGTGATTCAGGTATCCATATAAATCCTTGCTCTTATTACATATTGAAATTTTTTAGAATGTACTGGAAATAAAATTAAATGCAATCTTACAAAGAAACAAAATCCACATATACATAATTGAAACCCCAGGAACTCACATTACAAATAGCTCCCAGCCTCGAAATTGCTCCTATGTGTTAGGAATAATCTTGCCAACACCCATAAGAGAAAAAAGGATTTGTAGTGCCCAGAAGGTGACAAAGAGTGACTCAAATGTTTACAATATGTCATGGAGTAGAGGAATGGTTCATAAAAGTCAAGGACCTAATCCATCAACCAGAGTGTACCGCCCTCCATTTTATGCAGGTATGATTATAGCCTCCAACAATGAAGAAACACAAAAGGAATAAAACTTTAGAGAAATAAGTAATTCCAAAGATTCATATTTGTCCTCAACCATCCTCCTTCTCTTAATATATATTTTTAGTGATACATATCTGTCATACATTGAAATACATAATTTTAAGACTAGAGCAGAAATCAGAACCTTAGAAAATAAAGGGGAATAATACCTTACATTGGTCCCATATCCAGCAGAAACTTGAATTGTGATCCATTTTTAAAAATTGGCCAGAGCATTTTTGAAACACAACAAGTAACTATTATCCATCGCTCAACTTGGGTGTACAATTCTTGAAAACCCCAAGATTTTTTAGCAAATCTCTTTTATTGAGACATATTAAACCTATATATATTTTCTATCCAATGTGTACACTATCTTGCCCTTGGTATATTCACAGTGTTGTGCATTCTTCTTTCCAAACACCATTAAATCTTTTCAATAGTTCTATAATTATTATAATAAATAGAGAAGAACCAGAAGAATGAAAAATAAATTATTCACCTCTCCATCCATTTGTTGACACTGATATACATAGGTTTTTTCTTTCTGACTTTGAAAAACTTTTGTGTTTATCTATCAGTTTAATTTATATGTGATCCCATATTACATCAAGTGGGCAAAGTGAAAAATGAATGTCTTTTTTAAAGCTGTTGAACAAGTTTTATTTAATAATTATGAACTGAAACAGATAGTGGGTTGAAAGAAATTTAATTTTAAAAGAGAGTGTAGGTACATCGATAATCCTGAGGAGATCTTTCTCGATGATTTCACGATTGTTTACTGAATGTTTATAAGGCTACAGGTTTTGTTTTAAGGAAACCATTCCTGATTTTCTGGACATCATTGAGCTGTTCTCGAGTGCAGAGAGTTTGTGATGCAGGTATCTATGTATAAATATCTGCCCTTTTGTCTTACTGTAATTTTTTAGAAAGTTTTGGAAATAAAATCAAACTTATTCTTACAAAGGAAACGAATCCACCTATACACAAAGGAAAACACAGGAAATCAGATTAGTAAATATCTCAGCCTCCAAATTTCTTCAATGGCTTATGAAGGACCTTGCCAACAACCAGAAAAGAAAAAGGGACTTGTAGGGTTCACAAGGTGACAAAGAGTCACTCAAATGTTTACAAGACATCATGAAGGACAGGAATGGATCATAAAAGTAAAGGCCCTAACCCATCAAGCAGAGTGTTCTGCCCTCCATTCTATGAAGCCTGAATAGAGTCACCAACAATGAAGAAACACAAAAGGAAGACCACTTTAGAGAAATAGGTAAATCCAAAACTTCATATTTGTCGCTCACCACACTCTTTCTCTTAATATATATTTTAAGGAGTGCATATCAATCATACATTAACACAAATAAACTTGAAGTCTAGAGCAGAAATCATGACCTTAGAAAATATATGGCCATAACACCTTACAGTGGTCCCATACAAACATCTCCATCAGAAGCATGAATTGTAATTCATTTTCAAAAACTGGCTAGAGCATTTCTGAAGCATGAGTAATAACTTTTATCCATGGCTCAACTTTTGTGTACAATTCCTGATATCCCCACGTTTTTTAAAACAAATCTCTTTTTTTGAGACATATTAAACCAATATCATTTTATCCAATGTGTACATTCCCTGGTCCTTGGTAAATTCACAGTAGTGTTCATTCATCTCTTCAATCATTATTAAACATTTTCAATAGCTCTATAAAAATTATAATAAATGAAGAAATTCCAAAAGAATAAAGAAGAAATTATTCAACTCTCAATCCATTTAACACTGATATACATTGGGGTTTTTCTGGCTGTCCTTGAACAACTTTTTTGTTTATCTATCAGTTTTATTGATATGTGATCCAATACTACAACTTTTGCACAAATTGAACAATGAATGGCTTTTTTAAAGCTGATGAAAATGTCTTTATTTTAAAATTATGAAATGAAACTGGTTTTAGATTGAAAGAAAAAGTTAATTTTAAAAGGGAGTGTAAGTAAATCAATAATTCTGAGGAGAATTTTTTCCATGATTTCACGATTGTTTACTGAACGTTAAGAAGGCTTCAGATTTTTTTCAAGGAAACAATTCCTGATTTTCTGGACATCATTGGGGTGTTCTAGAGTGCAGAGAGATTGTGGTGCAGGTATCCATATATAAATATCTGCTCTTAGGACATAATGTAATTTTTTAGAATGTATAAGAATTGCAATCAAACTCATTCTCACAAAAAAGCAGAATTCACATATACACAAATGAAAATGCAGGAACCAGAGTATAAATAGCTCCCAAGCTCCAAATTTCTCCTATGGCTTATTAAGGACATTGCCAACACCCAGAGGAGAAAACGGGATAATTAGCATGCACAAGTTCATAAAGAGTGACTAAAATGTTTACAAGATATCATGGAGCAGATGAATGGACCATAAAAGTCAAGGACCTAATCCGTCAAGGAGATTTTACCCCCTTGAATTCTATGTATGCCTGACTATAGCCTCCAACAATGAAGAAAAACAAAAGGAAGACAACTTTACAAAAATAGGTAATTTCAAAGCTTCATATTTGATTCTCACCACCCTCTTTCTCTTAATATATACCTTCAGTGAGGCATATCAGGCATACATGAACATACATAAACTTGAAGTCTAGCACAAAAATCACGACTTTAGAAAATAAAGTGGCATAACACCTTAGAGTAGTCCCATCTCCATCAGAAACTTGAATTGTCCTTCATTTTTAAAAATTGGCCAAAAATTTTTGAAACATGACTAATAACGATTATCCATGGCTGAACTTGGGTGTACAATTCCTGACATTCCAACGAATTTTAAAACGAAACTCTTTTATTGAGACATATTAAACGAATATCTTTTTAATTCCATGTGTACATTCACTGGTCCTTGGTATATTCACAGTGGGGCATTCATCTCTTCAATCATTATTAAACATTTACAGTAAATCTACATTTAATATAATAAAGAAATACCCGAAGAATGAAGAAAAAATTATTCATCTCTCAATCAATTGGTTGACACTGACATACATAAGTATTTTTCTGGCTGTTCTTCAAAAAATTTTTCTGTTTATCTATCAGATTTATTGATATGTGATCCCATAACACATCATGTGGATAAAGTGAACAATGAATGGCTTTTTTAAAGCTCTTGAAAAAGTCTTTATTTTAAAATTGTGTACTGAAACAGATACTAGTTTGAAAGGAAATGTTAATTTTAAGATGGAGTGAACTTAAATCTCTAATTCTGAGGAGATCTTTTCCCATGATTTCAAGATTGTTTACTGAAAGTTTAGAAGGCTCTGAATTTTGTTTCAAGGAATCCATTCCTGATTTTCTGGATATGATTGGGCTGTTCTCGAGTGCAGAGTGTTTGTGAGGCATGTATCCATATATAAATACTTGCTGTTATGACATATTGTAACTTTTGTGAATGTATTGGAAATAAAATCAAACTCATTCTTACAAAGCAACAAAATCCATCTATAGACAAATGAAATCAGAAAAACTCTGAGTACAAATACTTCTCAGCCTCCACATTTCCCCTATGGCTTGTAAAGTACCTTGCCCACACCAAGAAGAGAAAATGGGATTTGTAGTTCCACAAGATGACAAAGAGTGACTCAAATGTACAACATATCATGCGGTAGTGAAATGGTTCATGAAAGTCAAGGACCTAATCATTCAAGCTGAGTGTACCACCCCCGATTCTATGCACGTGTGATGATAGTCTCCAACAATGAAGAAACACAAAAAGAAGACCAATTTACAGAAATAGGTAAATCCAAAGCTTCTACTTGTCTCTCACCACCTGCTTTATCTATTATTTATTTTTAGTGATGCTTATCAGAAATACATGCTCATATATAACTTGAAGCTTAGAGCAGAAATCGCAACTTTAGAAAATAAAGGTGCATAACTCCTTACAATAGCCCATCTCCAGCAGAAACTTGAAATGTGATTCATTTTCAAAAATTGGCCTGGGCATTTCTGAAAGGTGACTAATAACTATTATCCATGGCTCAACTTGTGTGTACAGTTCCTGACATCCCCATGATCTTAAAAACAAATCTGTTTCATTGATACATATTAAACCAATATCTTTTTTATCCAATGTGTACATTCCCTGGTCGTTGGTTTATTCACAGTGGAGTGCATTCATCTCTTCAGTCATTATTAAACTTTTTCAATAGCTCTATATTAATTATAATAAAGAAATGCCAGAGAATAAATAAGAAATTATTCACCTCTGAATCCATTTTTTGCTATGGCATAAATATGTGTTTTTCTGTCTGTCCTTTGACAACTTTTTTGTTTATCAATTAGTTTTATTGATATGTGATCCAATACTACATCATGTGGACAAAGTGAACAATGAATGGCATTTTTAAAGCTGTTGAAAATTCTTTATTTTAAAATTATGAAGTGAAACATATATTAGATTGAAAGAAAATGTAAATTGTAAAAGGGATTGTAGGTAAATTGATAATAAAGGTGATATCTTTTTCAATGATTTCAAGATTGTTCACTGAATGTTTAGGTGGCTCCAGATTTTATTTCAAGGAAAACATTCCTGATTTTCTGGACATCATAGGGCTACTCTCGAGTGCAGAGAGTTTGTGATGCAGGTGTCCATAGATAAATACCTGCTCTTATGACATATTGTAATTTCTTAGAAATTATTGGAAATAAAATCTGAATCATTCTTACCAAGAAACAGAATCCACATATAGGCATATGAAATCCCCGGACCTCAGTATGTATATAGCTCCCAGCCTTCGAATATAACCTATGACTTATGAAGATCCTTGCCAACACCCATAAGTGGAAAAGGGACTTCTATGATCCACAAGGTTACAAAGCATAACTCAAATGTTTACAAGATATCATTGGGGGATAGGAATGTTTCATAAAAGTCAAGGACCTATTTTTAAATGTGTTGCTTGACTTTTTATTTTTGAGGTGTAGGATTTCTTCATATATGCAGGATTTTAGACTTCTATCATATATATGTTTGCCAAATATTTTTCCCATTATGTAGAGTGCCTTTTTATTTTCTTAATAACGTCCTTTGAGGTGCCAAAATTTTAAATTTTGATGAAATCCTATTTATGTGCTTTTTCTCTTGCTACTCGTGTTTTGATTGTGAATTTCATAAAACCTTTTCCTATTACAAGTTCCTGTAGATGCTTCCCTACATTATTTTCCAAGGTCTTTATGGTTTTGGCTCTTATATTTAGATCTTTGATCCATCATGAGTTGATTTTCAGATAAGGTGTGACATGGTATTCTTCTCTCATTGTTTTGGATATGCACATCCAGTTCTCCAAGCACCAATTGTTAAAGAGGCCATTCTCTCCCAACACTGTGGGCTTGGTGGCCTTGACGAATATCAGATGAGTGTATATGCAAGGATCTATATTAAAACTCACAATTTGGTTCCATTGTTCAGTAGGTTTATCCTTGTGCCAGTACCATGTTGTTTTGATCACTGTAGCTTTGTAGTATGTTTTAAAGTCAGGTAATGGGATACCTCAAACATCATTTTTATTTTTCAATAAGTCTTTAGAATTCGGGGCCTCTTAACTTTCCAAATATATTTTGTGGTTAAATTTTCCATTTCCTTAAAAATTACAGTGTTGATATTTATGGGGATTGCATTAAATCTGTAGGTTAGTTTGGGTAGGATAAACACCTTGATGATGTCTGTCTTCCTATCCATGAACAGGAAATATTCTTCCATTTATGTAAGTTTTCTTTGATTTCCTTTAACAATGTTTTGTAGTTTTCTGTATATAAGCCCTTTACATCTTTAGTTAAATTTATTCCTAGGTATTTGATTCTTTTAGCTACTATTGCAAATGGTATTTTTTTGTTGATATCCTCCTCGGATTGCTCGTTATTGGTGTACAGAAATACTACTGGTTTTTGAGCATTGATCTTATAGACTTCAACATTATGGAACTCCTTTATAAGTTCTAGAAACCTTGTTGGAGATTTCTCTGTGCTTTCTGTGTATAGGATCATGTCATCTGCAAATAATGAAATTTTTACTTCTTTTCCCATCTCATGCCTTTTATATCCTTTTCCTGCCTCCGTGATCGAGCAAGTACTTCTAAGACAATATTAAATAGGAGTGGTGATAGTGGGCATCCTTGTCTTGTTCCCAATTTCAGAGGGAAGGCTTTTCTGATTTCTCCATTGAAGGTGATGTTAGTTTTGGGTTTTTCATATATTCCCTTTATCATATTAAAAAAGTTTCCTTCTATTTCTATCTTTTCCAGTGTTTTTATTAGGAAAAAGTGCTGTATTTTCTCAAATGCTTTTTCTGCATCTATAGAGATGGTCATGTCATATTTATCTTTCAATCTGTTTATGGTGTATTGCATTGATTGATTTTCTTATATTGAACCATCCTTGCATAACCAGGATGAAACCCAATTGTTCATGTTGTATAATCCTTTTTATATGTTGCTGAATGCGATTAGCAAGTATTTTGTTGAGGATTTTAGCACCTAGGTTCATTAGAGAAATTGTTCTGTAATTTCCCTTTCTTGTGGTATCTTTGTTTGGTTTCGGGATTTGGATAATTTTGGCATTGTAGAATTAGGCGATATTCCTTCTACTTCTTTTGTTTGGGAAGAGCTTAAGCAGAATTGGTGTTAGCTCTTCCCAGAATTTTTGGTAGAATTCAGCTGTAAAGCCATCTGGTCCTGGGCTCTTCTTATTTGGGAGGTTTTTGATGACTAAGTCTATCTCTTTTCTTGCAATTGGACTGTTGAGTTCATCAATTTCTTCTTTCCTCAACGTAGGCTATTTGTGAGGTCCATAAACTTGTCCATTTCCTCTAAATTATCATTCTTGTTGGCATATATTTTTTCAAAGTATCCACTTATGACACTCTGCTTCTGTTGGATCAGTGGTGATATTCCCTTGCTCACTCCTTATTTTGTGTGTTTGCATATCTTCTCTATTTTTCTTTGTTAGTCTACCTAAGGGTTTGTCAGTTTTATTGATATTCTCGAAGAACCAGCTTTTGGTTTTGTTTATTGTTTGTTGTGCTTTCTTATTGTCTATTTCATTTAGTTCTCCTCTAATCTTTGTTATTTCCTTCCTTCTACTTCCCTTTGGTATAGTTTGTTGTTGTTTTTCCATTTCCTCCAAGTGTGCAGGTAGGTCTTCAATTTTAGCTCTTTCTTCTTTTATAATATATGTATTTATGTCTATGAACTTCCCTCTCAGGACTTCTTTTGCTGCATCCTGAAGGTTTTGAAATGTTGTGTTGTCGTTTTCATTAGTTTCAAGGTAGTTACTGATTTCATTTGAGGTTTCCTCCTTGAGCCACTATTTGTCTAAGAGTGTGTTGTTTAACTTCCATATCCTTTTGCCTACCTGTTTCTCTGGCCCTTAGTGATTTGCAATTTCAATCAGTTATTGTCAGAAAAATTACTTTGTCTAATCTCAATTTTCTGAATTCATTGAGAGTTGTTATGTGGCCTGTCACATAGTCTATCTAGGAGTATGACCCATGTGGAGTTGAGGAGAATGTAAATCCTGCTATATTTGGGTGTAGTGTTCTGTATATTTCTATAAGTCCAGGTACTCTAATATATTGTTTGGAGCCTTTGTTTCTTTATTGATTCTCAGTTTTGATGTTCTTTCTAATGCTAAAAAATGGTGAATTAGCGTCCCGACTATAATTGTAAAGGCATTTATTTCTCCACTTAGTTTTTTCAGAGTTTGCCTCATGTATTTTGAGGCACCCCTATTAGGTGCCTGAATATTTATGATTGTTCTCTCTTCTTGAGAGATTACCCCTTTTACTAATATATATTGTCCATCTTTGTGTCTTAGAATAGTTTTGCATTTAAAGTCTATTTTGTCTGATATTAGAATAGATACCCGTGATGTTTTTTGGCTTTTGTTAGGTTGTAAAATTGTTTTCCAGCCTCCTTGAATCCCTAGGTAGAATGTGGTTTTCTTGTAGACTGCATATAGAGGGATCATATTTCCTTATCCATTCTGCCAATCTGTGTCTCCTGATGGTGAATTTCATCCACTAACCGTTGGTGTTATTACTCACAACGAATTTCTTACTTCAGCTGTTTTTTCTTTGGGTTAATGTATGTCATATGTTTTTTGTTCCTCTTTTTGTCTTTTAATTGTTTTTAAACTGTCTTCCAACTCTCTCTCCCTTGTTTTTTCCTTTCAACTTGTAGAACTTCCTTTAGTATTTCTTGAAGTGCAGGTTTCTTATTGAAATACTCTCTAATTTCTGTTTATCGGTGAATACTTTAAGTCTCCATCATTTTGCAATGCCAGTTTTGCTGGATAGATAATTCACGGCTTGAAGCTTTTTTCTTTTAATATTTTGGTTATGTCATACCACTGTCTTCTTGCCTCCATGGTTTCAGCTGAGAAATCAGCACTTAATCTTATTGTGCTTCCCCTGTATGTGATGGTTCTCTTTTCTCTTGCTGCCTTGAGTATTTTCTCTTTGTCTTGAGCATTGGCTCTTTTGACAAATATATGTCTTGGAATTGGCCTATTAGCATTTATACTGTTTGGGGTTGGCTTGCTTCCTGGATCTGCACATTGATCTCTATCAATTGGGTTGGGAAATTTTCAGGCAGTATTT
>JAQZBX010104481.1:0-10947 GCA_029593785.1 Cabassous unicinctus | reverse complement strand
AAGTATCAGCTGGATGTTTGATGTCCTGGTGGATCACTACTGTAAGATAAGCTGTGAATTGAAGTAGGGACTTCATTTATTCAAGGAAGAAGCTAAAATTTCTTGTTGGGTCTGTTAGCTCTTCAGAAGGCTATCCAGTCACTTTCCCTCAGGCAGGTTTAACTTTTGCAGTTGGGTAGATTCCTGCTGATTAAGAGTCTTTCTGTCTCTACCCACTTTCTCTTCTTCTATTTCTATTCCCAGGGCAGTAGGATGCAATAGCCTGTGTGACTGGATCCTCCCTCACATCTCCTGTTCAGGTTGAGTTCCCTTATGAAATTCAAATAGGACACTGGTGACCAAACTCACCACAGAAAAATGACTCTCAACCCTCTTCCAGATCACTCCTCTAAGGGGACACTAAATAGGCTCATGGAAGCTTATTAAGTGCTTCCTACTGCCCACTTCCCTTAGGGGAGTTGAAATTTTGATAGTTTTCAGCACTGAACAAGACAATTGACTGACTTCACCCTCTTGCAGGCCATGTTTCTCTATCCCATGGTGGTTAGGAAAATCAGGGTGCCTCAGCAGATTTGCCTCTCCCTTCTTCCTGGTGCCACCTTGAGCTGGCTGGTATGCTCACCAAAGCTCAAAGGGGGTCCAGGGAACCAAACCTATAGAAAGCAAACTCTTCTCCACCCTTCACCACACCCCTCCTACTTTCAGAGAATGTTCCCTCCCTCTGGGGGGCCAGCTGCAGTCAGGGCTTACAGCAGCTTCTTGCCTTGAGGGTGGAGTCTGGCCATCTGAAATCTGGAGTTCTCTCCAGATTGATTCCCTGAAGCTTCCTGCTCTGGGGGCTCCCAAAAGAGCTCACTCAGGCAGGACCTTGCCTCCACTCAGCCATTTTTCGAGAGATAGATGGTTAGTGCACACGTAAATTGATGTGATCTTGCTGCATCTGTATCTTGTCTTGTCCTTTATGGCTGCAGAATTCCCTCTGCTGTCTCTTGCAGAGTTAGATACTTGTTTTCAAGCTCTCTTAGTTTCTGTTTATCTGTGAATATTTTAAGATCAACATAATATTTGAAGGACAGTTTTGCCAGATAAAGAATTCTTGGCTGGCACTTTTTGTATTTCAGTACTATAATTATATCATTCCACTGCCTACTCACTTCCATGGTTTCTGCTTGTTTTGGGGTTGTTTTGCTATTCTTTTTCTAATTTATGAAGAGAAATCCACACTAAGTCTTACTGGATGTCTCTTGTATGTGATGTTTTGCTTTTCCCTTGCTGCCTTTAGAATTTCCTTATTATCTTTGGCATTTGGCATTCTGCATATTACGTGTATTGGGGTAGGTGTATTTGGATTTAGTGGAATTGCAGTACAGCGTGCTTCCTGGACACCAATATTCATGTCTTCCATGAGAATTGGGAAATTTTCAGCTATTATATCCTCAAATACACTTTCTGACCCTTTTAACTATTTGTCTCTTTCTGTAACTCCTATAACATTTTGATTGGTGCAGTTCATATTATCAGGCGATTCGCTGAGCTCCTGTTCAATTTTTTCCTTTTTTTCTCTTTCTGATCTTCCTTCCCTTCAATTTCAGTTGTTCTTTCCTCTACATCACTGATTCTTTCTTCCATGATTTCAAATATGCTGTTTTGTACCTCTATTGTATTTTTAATCTCACTTATTGTGTATTTCATGCTTCAAAGTTTTGTTATTTTTTTATCCAAATTTAAAAATTTTCTTTGCTCTCAATCACTGTCTTCTTTTTTTATTTTTAATTTTACTTTATGTGAACTTTATTTCAATTTAAACATTTTTTTTAAAGAGGCAACAACTGAAGATCAAGATGCTTTTGGATGGGTATATGCTCAGTAATTGATAGAGAACACATTCAGAGAAGGGAATCAGACTGGATTTTATAAAGTCCCCTTAGCTGCACAAAAGAGGAATCCTGAGTTTTCTCATGGATGTAAGGCCCAGAAATTTCAGTCAACACTGCTGGACTCCGCTGCATCCAGTCCTTCTCTCCTAATTTAGGAGTATATTCAAATAGCTTCATGAAGCCTTAGTTCTCTTTTACTAGAAACCATTACTTCTGACACTCCTTTGGACTGTTAGAGGCTCTTCCTGAGAAATTAGAGGAATGAGCAAAATAGAAGGAGAGACACTCAAATCCCCTCCTTCACATTTTCTCTTTGGTTGTCACTCAGTTTGGTAACAATACCAGAGAGGAAAGTTTATGACACCATGATGTGTGGGGATTTGAAAGAAAACATACACACTGCACAGTTTTTAAAAATAGCAACTTATACATGATTTTCTGCCAAATATAGGGCCATTCACAAAATCCTTTTGGATGTACACTTCAAAGAGGTTAGTTGTTTCTGGAAAGGTGGCTGTATAATTCTGCAAAACAATAAAATCATCACAAGAAAAGAATCATAAGAATGACTTGATAGAAATGGGACTTATTTACTGATATTTCACTGCTACCTCAGAGCTATAGCCTCTTGGTTCCCTTTCTTTTTTCTTATTTATTATTATTTATTTATTTATTTTATACATTAAAAGATGCTTAGATTGCATAAATTTTACACAAAAATTTCAGGGATCCCCATGTACTCCACCTCTCACACCTCCCATAACCTCCCACTTAAACATCTTTCATTAGTGTGGCACATCACCTGCAATGGATACACACATCCTGGGGATTTGCCAATAAGCATGGACCACAGTTCACATTGTAGATCAAACTTTCTCCCACAGATTTCTGCATGTTATATGCTGATGTAAAATGGTCTATATCTGTTTTTGCAATGTCACTCTGGATAATTTCCGAGTCCCCAAAAAGCCCCAATATTACAACTGCTTTTCCCTCTCCATGCCCCAACAGTGTCCAGTGGCCACTGGTTCCACATCTATGTTGTAATTTCTTCCATTCCTTGAATCACAATATGTCTACAACAGAATATGAGTAAGTCCACTCTAGTCCATAGCTCTTCCCCAAATCCTGAGGAATCTGGGATGGTGATGTCCACTCCACCTCCAAGTGAGAGGGGGCTTATATCCCATGGATAGGTTGGATGGGATTATCCTGCCTGCAGCTGAAGACTCTCTCCATTCCCTGAGATTACCGTTGTCCATCATCACTTCCTTGCCAGGTGACTTGGGTGAGTCAATTCAGCTGTAGAGTAGGAGTTGCAGCTCCACCGAAATTCCAGGCACAGCTGGCACATGGGCAGGCCAAAGGCTCCAATCTCTGGAAATACACCTAGAAACTCCAGCACCACATATAGGTTTGAATAGAAGGTACTGGTGGACCATGTGCACAGAGGACTTATTTGAGTCCAACTCTGTCACTCTCAGGAGCACAGGTTACAAGTATAGCCCACTGAGAAGGCATCAATCTCTGGAGCTACCCCCCTTATATAGGACTTGGGTGTCTCCAGGAGCCCACCTCTGTGTGGGGTGATATCCACTGTGGTGTACTATGATATCCTACTGAGGTGTGTTTAAGCGTTACCTCTGGGATGACCTCCTGATTCTCTTTGAAGTCTCTTAGCCATATGAACACATTTGTCTTTATTTTTTCCCCCTTTTATTCAAGGTCTTTTTCCAGTGGTATTCCCAGTTGGCACTTGGTATTAATTCCATGTAGCCAAGTAGGCTCATCCCTGGAGTCATGTCCTATGCTGGGGGTAAGGTAATGCATTCATATGCTGAATTTGGATTAGAGAGAGGCCACATTTGAGCAAAAAGGAGGCTCTCAGAGGGCAACACTTATACAGCCCGTAACAGTAGGGTAAGTTTCAATTATAAGAGCAAACACTCGCAAGGCTAGTCATCAGTAACAAGAACCTGCTGGTGGACCATCCTTCTTTGCCAGACACTGCCCTTGCACTTGGGGACTGTTGCTGCTCCCTTGCAGAATGTGGCAGAGCTCTCCAGGCTGGGAATTCAGTATTCTCTCATTTATTGAGCTATTCTCCACCCACTATGACCATGCCCCACCTGTTGAACATTTAAACAATTTTATATTCCTTTTATTTATGTTCAGGTGAACTTCCTCCTATGCACACCCCATCCCTGACACCCCCCATCGATGGTTCTCTCCTGGCCACATTGTAACCCTTCTGTGATCTAAACCTTCCTTGAAAATGAAGCCCATATAGTAGCCAAATACAATTAATAGGAAAATGAAATAATAATGATAAATTTAAATGTAAGAGATAAAATATATGGAAACTAAAAAAAAACACTAACAATAAAACAAAATTAAATGATTTTGATATTCAAAAATTGGGAAAAAACAAAAAAATATATTTTTAAACATTTTTCCTTTTATCACTGCATTATCGGGTGTCCAGTCTGTACCATGGCCACTTCCCCCTCTCACTCCCCAGTGTCTACCAAATTTTCATTTAATTTTCAAAGAAGTTCTAGGTCACAGCAAAGTCACATACAGAATACTATCTACTCTCATATACCTAACCTCCTCCCCCTTTCCTCACCCTATATTAAAACCTTTTAATGTGTGGATGGTAGCATTGTTATACCTGTTATACAGATAGTCAAATACAGTTAGAAAACATTGTCAATGGTTTACAGTACAGTTTAATAATTTTTGATGATATTTACCATGACCTGTGTCCATCTCTGTAAGGTTATGAAAAACATTTTCCCTAACCACAAAATACCCCCTGTTTGATCTTTTCTGTTCCTTCCTCCCCATCCCCCTGGGGCTCATGACACCCCCTTGTCTTGACTCATTTGATGTCAAAATTCATAGTTACATAGTTATGTGCAAAAAGGACACGTTGATTTTCCTCCCCTATTAGGATCCACCATTGCTTCTAAGAGACACCCACCTATGTGTTTGTGGGTGAATTGGTCCTCCCCAAAATGGAGATCCATCTCTTTCCCACTCACCTTGTGGGTCTCCACTCCCTGACAAAGCACATTATGACAGGATGAACAATCACTCACTCCCCAGAAGCCTAATCCAGATATGCCCCATCCTGAAATCCCCCCCAAACTACACCCTAATCAGTGACACTACCTTGTCATATTGCCATAAGAGCATTTCCCCTCCTGCACTTCCAACCTCATACCCACTAATCCCGTGTTCACATGGTCCCCCTCCCATCTCTCCCCCCAGAATCCTGGGTATTCTAACCTGCCCTTCCTAATCTACCCACCTGACAATCCTGCACCTCCAAACGAAGTAATATCACAACCCACTTGTCCTATTCTTCAATATGCAACTATACTCTATCATTTTACCATAGATTATGTCCTTATGAGTGATGGCTCACAACCTTCTCTTCTCTTTCTCTCTCTTGTTAACCTATCTTTCAGACAATGGTTCCCAGAGCCCGCTCACTTTCCTCAATTCAAATCATTGAGGTCATGTACTGTTCATTCTTCAATGCCTGACTTCCTTCTCTCACATTAAGGTCTTCAAGAATCATCCATGTTATTCTGTGTGTTAGCACTTTATTCCTTCTTACAGTTGAATAATATTCCATTGTATGTATAAACCATATTTTGCTTATCGATTCATCTGTTGATGGGCACTGAGGCTGATTCCAACTTTTGGAAGTAGTGAACAATGCCACCATGAACACTGGTGTGCATATATCTTTTCGTGTCTTTGCTTTCAATTCTTCTGGGTATATACCCAGCAGTGAATCACAGGATCATATAGAAGATCTATTGTTAGTTTTCTGAGGAACCGCCAAACTGTCCTCCAAGTCCTTTGAGTTTTAAGCTGTTGCTAGTAGTTCTCTGGTGAGCAATTTTGTCTGTGAATTGTTTCAGTTTAGTACAGTGGCTGGACCTTTCCATAATCCCACCAGCACGGGATGAGTGTTCCTATTCATCCACATCCTCTCAAACACTTATAGTTTGCTGATTTTTAAAAGCTGCCATTCTGATGGGTGTAAGATGGTATCTCATTGTAGTTTTGATTTGCATTTACCTAATAGCTAGCTATGTCAAGCATTTTTTCATGTTTTTTTGAGCCATTTGTTTTTCTGCCTTGAAGAAGTGTCTTTTCAAGTCACTTTTCAAGTGTCATTTCAGGTTACTTGCCCATTTTTAAATTGCATTTTTTGTCTTTTTATATTCAAGGTGTAAGATTTCTTTATATATGCAGGATATTTTTGTCCTATCAGATATATGGTGGCCAAATATTTTCTCCCATTGGGTAGGCTGCATTTTCATTTTCTTAATAACGTCCTTTGAGATGCAGAATTTTTAATTTTGAGGAGATCCCATTTATCTATTTTTTCTTTTGCTGCTCGTGGTTTAGGTGTGAAGTTCATGAAACCATTTCCTATTACAAGGTATTGTAGATGTTTCCCTATATTATCTTCCAAGGACTTTATGGTTTTGTCTCTTATATTTAAATCTTTGATCCATCTTGAGTTGATTTTTCTATAAGGTGTGAGATGGTATTTCTCTTTCATTCTTTTGGATATGGATATCCAATTCTCCAAGCACCACTTGTTAAAGAGGCCATCTCTCCCAACAGAGTGGGCTTGGTGGCCTTATTGAATTCAGATGACTGTATATGTGATGATCTATATCAGAACTTTCAATTCGGTTCCAATGGTCAGTATGTCAATCCTTGTGCCAATACCATGCAGTTTTGAGCACTGTAGCTTTGTTGTATATTTTAAGGTCAGGTTGTGTGATACCTCCAGCTTCATTTTTCTTTTTCAATATGTCTCTGAGGATTCGGAGTCTCTTACTTTTCCAAATATATTTTGTAGCTAGTTTTTCCAGTTCCTTAAAAAATACAGTGTTGATTTTTATTGGGATTGCATTACATCTGTAGATTAGTTTGGGTAGGATAGACATCTTGATGATGTTTAGTCTTCCTATCCATGAACAGGGAATATTCTTCCATTTATTTAAGTCTTCTTTGATTTCCTTTAACAGTGTTGTGTAGTTTTCTGAATGTAAGTCCTTTGCATCTTTAGTTAAATTTATTCCTAGGTATTTGATTCTTTTAATTAGTATTGTAATTGGTGTTTTTTTCTTGATTTCCTACTCAGATTGCTTGTTATTGCTGTACAGAAATGCTACTGATTTTTGAGCATTGATCTTGTAGCCTGCGACATTACTGAACTCCTTTATACATTCTAGAAACTTTGTTTTAGATTTCTCAGGGCTTTCTATGTATAGGATCATGTCATCTGCAAATAATGAAATTTTTACTTCTTCTTTTCCAATTTGGATGCCTTTTATATCTTTTTCTTGCCTCAGTGCTTGAGCAAGTACTTCTCAGGCAATGTTAAATAGGAGTGGTGATAGTGGGCATCCTTGTCTTGTTCCCAATCTCAGAGGGAAGGCTTCTAGGATTTTACCATTGAAGACGATGCCAACTTGGGGTTTTTCATACATACCCTTTATCATATTCAGAAAGTTTCCTTCTATTTCTATCCCTTGCAGTGTTTTATCAGGAAAGAGTGCTGTATTTTGTCAAATGCATTTTCTCCTTCTATAGAGATGATTATGTGATTTTTTTCTTTTAATCTGTTTATGTGATGTATTACATTGATTGATTTTCCATATCGAGCCATCCTTGTATACCTGGGATGAAATCCACTCAGTCATGGTGTACAATTCTTTTACTGTGTTGTTGTATGTGATTAGCAAGTATTTTGTTGAGGATTTCAGCTTCTAGGTTCACCAGGGAAATGCTCTGTAATTTCCCTTTCTTGCACTATCCTTGTTTGGCTTTGATATTAAGGTAATATTGGCATCATAGAATGAGTTAGGGAATATTCCTTCTACTTCTGTTTTTTTGGAAGAGCTCAAGCAGGTTTGGTGCTAGCTCTTTCTGGAATGTTTGGCAGAATTCAGCTGTGAAACCATCTGGTCCTGGGCTTTTCTTAGTTGGGAGGTTTTTGATGACTGCGTCTATATCTTTACTTAAAATTGGGCTGTTGAGTTCATCAATTTTTTCTTTTGTAAATGTAGGCTGTTTGTGAGTGCCTAGAGAAATTTGTCCACATCCTCTAAACTATCACTTTTCTTGGCATACAATTTTTCAAAATATCTTCTCATGATACTCTTTATTTCTGTGGGGTCAGTAGTGACATCCTTTTTCTCATTCCCATTTTGTGCATTTGCATCTGTTCTCTCTTTTTCTTTGTTAGTCTGGGTAAGGGTTTTTCAATTTTATTCATTTTCTCAAAGAACCAGCTTTTGGTTTTGTTAATTTCCTACATTGTCTTCTTATTCTCCATTTCATCTAGTTCTGTTCTAATCTTTGTCATTTCTTTCTTTCTACTTCCTTTCAGTTTAGCTTGCTTTTGTTCTTCCAGTTCCTGCAAGTGCGAAGCTAGGTCTTCAATTCTAACTCCTTCTTCTTCTTAAGATATGCATCTATGGCTATGAACTTCCCTCTCAGGACAGATTTCACTGCATCCCATAGGTTTTGATATGTTGTGTTGTCATTATCATTAGTTTCAAGGCAGTTACTGATTTCTTCTGTGATTTCCTCCTTCACCCACTGTTTGTCCAGAGTGTGTTGTTCAACTTCCATATCTTTGTGCTTAATCTGAATCTCTGGTCCCTAGTGATTTCCAATTTCATTCCATTATGATCAGAGAAATCTCTTTGCATAATCTCAATCTTTCTGAATTCACTGAGAGTTGTTTTGTGGCCCAGCATGTGGTCCATCCTGGAGCATGGTCCATGTGCAATCGAGAAGAATGTAAATCTTGCTGTACTTGGGTGTAGTGTTCCATATATGTCTATTATGTCCAGGTCCTCCAATGCATTGTTCAGTGTCTTTGTTTCTTTATTGATTCCCTGTCTAGATGTTCTGCCTAATCATGACTAATTACACTATAATTGTAGAGGCATCTATTTCTCCATCTAGTCTTTCCAGAGTTTGCCTCAAGTATCTTGAGTCACCCTGATCAGGTGCATAAATGTTTGATCATTCTCTCTTCTTGAGAGATTACCCCTTTTACTAATATATAGTGTCCATCCTTGTCTCCTACAACAGTCCTGCATTCAAAGTATATGTTGTCTGATATTAGGATAGCTACTCTTGCCCTTTTTTGGCCATTGTCTGCCTGCAAAATAATTTTTCAGCCATTCTCCTCCAGCCTCCTTGAATCCCTGGGTCGAAGGTGGGTTTCTTGTAGACAGCATACAGATAGATCACACTTTCCCATCCACTCTGCCAACATGTGCCTCCTGAGTGGTGAATTCAGTCCATCAACATTTTGTGTAATTACTCACAATGAATTTCTTACTTTCGGTTAATGTATGTCATACATTGTTTTTATGTCTCTTTTGTCTTTTCAGTTTTTTTTTATACTCTCCTCCAACTCTTTCTCCCTTGTTTATAATTTTCAACTTGTAGAACTTCCTTTAGTATTTCTTGAAGTGCAGGTTTCTTATTGGCATGCTCTCTTAATTTCTCTTTGTCTTTGAATATTTTGAACTCTCCATCATTTTTTGAATGCCAGTTTTGCTGGATACAGAATTCGTGGCTGGAAGTTTTTTTCTTTTAGTACTTTGACTACATCATACCACAGTCTTTTTGTCTCCATGGTTTCAGATGAAAAATCAGCACTTAATCTTATTGTGCTTCCCTTGTATGGCATGGTTCTCCTTTCTCATGCTGCCTTGAGCATTTTCTTTTTGTCTTGAGCATTGGAGATTTTGACAAGTATTTGTCTTGGATTTTGCCTGTTTGGATTTATACTACTTGGGGTGTGCTGTGCTTCCTGGACTTGTACATCCATCTCTCTCAATATAGTTGGGACGTTTTCAGCCATTACTTCCTTCAGCACTCCTTCTGTTCCCTTTCCCTGCTCTTCTCCTTCTGTGATGCCTATAATGTGTATCTTTGTGAATTTTGTGTTTTCAGTTAAATCCCTGATTCTCTGCTGGATTTTGTCTATATTTTTATCTATCTGTTCTACTGTCTGTTTGATTTCACATGTATTGTGTTCCACATCCCTAATTATTTCTTCTGCCTGTTCAAATCTGCTGTTATTTAAATACAGTATCTTTTTGAATTCTTGGATTGTGCCATTGATCAACATCATATCTGTTACATTTTTATGTGTGTTTACAATTTCTTCAGTATGGTCTCCCAGTGTCTTCTTTATACCCTTAATCTCTTCCTTCACTTCATTAAGTTGGTCCATGATATTTGTTTGGAAAGCTTTGATTAGTTGTTCAGTGTTTGCATTTCTTCCTGGTTTTTAGTTTGTTCATTGGACTAGTCCATCTCTTCCTGTTTCTCAGTGTGGTTTGTAATTTTTTGTTGCCCTCTAGTCATCATTTTATCTTGATGGGTTTATTCAGTTGATTAGTTTCTCTCTCTGCTCTATAGTTTTATTTAGCTGTTGGTTCTGTGTGTGTTTTAAGTTTTCTATTTGAGACTTTGTTCTTCTTATTTTTTTTCCTTGCTTCTCTCTATGTTCCTTTGAAGGCAAAACATTAGGGCCAGAGGAATCAAAAGATGTGAGAAAGGAAAAAGGATATTAGTAATAATGATAAAAGTTAGAATAGGGGCTGTACAATACTTAGTAAAATGAATATATAACTCATGTAGGCAGTGTAGAGTAATAGTAAAAAACTGGAACACCAAAAATGGACTGGGAAAACAAATAGAGGAAAATATATGTAAAGATTTAGATGGCTAGAATGTTGAGAAGAGAGAGAAAGAGTAAAGAAAGGGCTTAAAGGAAAAAGTTAATAACAATTATAAAAGAAGAAACCACAATAGATAGAATAGAAATTGACACCCTTAAGTTGTGGGCTAATGAAAAAAGGTGGGATGAAAGTACCACAACAGAAAGCAGAAGACAAAAAGATGAAGGAAGGAAAAGAGATAGTGTTGGGAGACAAAATCAATATAGACAGACAATGGGAAATCACAGAAGGAGAAGCACTGCATAGAGGAGACAAGCTAA
>JAQZBX010104480.1:0-10948 GCA_029593785.1 Cabassous unicinctus | reverse complement strand
GCCGAATGCCGCAACCAATCAGGAGCGGATGCCTTTGCAGCTACCACAGCCAATCGGCTGCTGACATCTGTAGCAATCTCTCCTTACCGTGTGCTTTAAGATGGCCACCGCAGCTCGGCACCATCCCCTTTCTAGCATATACCTTATATGGACATAAACCCATCCCAACCAATCGGAATCTGCCCAGTATGCCTTACCCTTCCCCCGTTTCATCCCACCCCTCCCGCTCTTTATAAATATCAGATCCCGCCTAATAAAGTTGGACTTGGAAGCCCAGCCTCGTCTCCGGAGCATGTGGTAGTCTCCGTAATCATTGCTCATCGTCTGCTGGTAACCGGGAAGAGTCTGTTTCCCCACTCTCATCTGCGGCTCCAGACGCAGACCCCGTCCTTTGGCTCGCTGTGCTCGGGGACGCCTAAGCCCGGTGGGCGGCAACCCCCCTCCCTTCGTCCCCCGACCGCCCGATTGCTAAGGGAACCGCCCCGGGGGTGGCGATCGGTGGCTGCGGCAGGCGGCGGTGGTCAGCGGTGGTCGGCGATCGGCAGAGGAGCCTGCGAGGAATCACGCCGACAATTCTCTATCAAACTTCACCTTTAGCTATTCACATTTCTCACCTTCTACAATAAAGGCCCAGTCTTTGCTACATAAAATACTAATCTAGGCTCTCTCTTTCTTTTGATATTATAATTTATTAGTCATTTGTTCAACATATATTCCCCTGAGGGCATTCCCAATATCCTATGCACTTGGTGGGAAAAACTGCCTTTACCTTAACTCATTTGGTTTGCAAACATGACTTAAAATGACAGAGGCCAAATATAGGTCTTAGATTTTTCCACCTATAAATATACACACACTTTACTCTAGAAATAGTAATGTTTTAGTTACAATACCACATTTTTGGATTCTGAAACCCATCTAATCCAGGTGCAGATAAGCAATGGATGACTTATTTATATAATGACTTTAATCACTTCTTAAAGCTGTCACTTCTACTACCTTGCCTGAGTCACCTTCATTTCTTTTCTGGATTTCCTCATTAGTTCTTAATTGGCTTGGCTCCTTTTACCCTTATTCACACCTCCTCAACTATACAGTCTCTCCCCAAAACAAGATCCAAGGTTATATTTTCAAAATGAAGTCAGATCATTTTTATTTGTTTGATAAACACTTCCACTATAACGAGAAGGCCCCACTAGCTTATGAAGTTTGAGTGAAAACTGTTTGACATAAGTCCTATGTGTCCCAGGGATGCTCCATAGAGGTTTTCCCACTTGCCTTTCATGATTTTCCCAGATTCCCCATATGACTTAGGTTGATAAACATCCTTTACACATGCTGTGATTTTTTCGTAAAAACAAGTTCGTGATTGGCAGTATCAGAGAGTGCCACTTAGGTGCAAATTCCAGTGAGTGTTCAAATTCAACCAACCAAGATTCAGGTGAAATATAATTCCTCCCAAATTAATTAACATGTGCTTTTCTTTCTGTAATCCCACCACTTCTTTGATTACCAAATTCTAGCTGATGAAGCAAGCACCTTTCTTTTGTGAAACCCCACTGGTATATTAATAAACATTGATCTCAAGTTTGGCATTGGTAGCATCATTTTCTAGCAGCCAGTAAATTCTATGGTGGAGGATCTGGGGAAAGAGGGAGGATGTTTTTTCTTTGGGGTGGTACCTCTAGGGTCCATAGAAAGACCCCTGCCCCCACCATGGCTTCCCTATCATACTTATTGTCAAAGACAAAGTATTTGCATCACCAAAGGGATATGGCTTCTTTCAACTCTGCATCCTTATTTCTCTCTAGCTCACTTCTCTCCTACTATTATGGCCTCCTTAGTGCTTCTTGAACTGATGTCAGTCTTTACACTGAAAAGCTTTTCATCTCCCTGAAAAGCTTGCTCTCCAGATCCTTCCTTGGCTATCTCACCCTCTCAAGTATTTGCTCAAATCTCACCTTTTCATTGAGATCTAACCTGACTACCCTTTAAAACTGCAACACTAGCTCCTTCTCTCTTCACACTGCACATCTAATACCATTTACCATGATACATCATTCTTCTATTGCTCTTGCATTTTCAAGCACATCAGGTAACTCCCATCTTTTGTTTATCAATATTTCCTGTCTGTCACAAGCTTCCAGTTGTAGGCAAACTTCATGGTGTCAGAGATTTTTGTATATTTTAAAAACTGATAGAGAATAAGATCTTTATAACAGAGTATGGCAATAGTAAGTGCTCAACAAATATTTGTTAAATGAGTGAAAAATAGAATGAGATCATCTGAGACCAGAGAAGATATTGGGATATAGAGGCAAGGTAAATATTCAATGAAAAATGAAAAGATCAGGATGAGCTGAATGCCTATAGAATACTCACAGTAGTACCAATATATTGCTTTTCCTAAAATGTGTTTACTTCATATTTCAGCCATGATTCATCCCAGCTTTGTATTTTTAGTTTTCTGACATTTTGTTTCCAGAATCATTGCAATGCTCACAAAGACAGTTGGTCTTGCCGATTTAGAATTGTGAATGTATATTATACAATCACATATGCGTGAATAGATTGTTACAGGATTAATAATTCTCAATAATATGAGTGATTAGATTGTTATAGGACTGATAATTTTCAATAAAATTTTATACACATTCATTATCTACATAACAATGATTGAATTATATTTGTTACAAATGAGATTTGGGACATATATTATTTTCTGTAGTTTGAGATTAAATGTCACTGTCCAGGGTTAAACAATAACGTCTAGGGTTGACACTAATTAGCTATGCTTACAAGAGTATAAAAAAATAAGTATAAATAAATAAATAAGTGTATAATGAAGTGTTGGAAAGCCAATTTTTACAATTGCATTGATAATGGAATTTTTTTGTAGTCACTTAGGACCAAGAGGGCAAGTACTTTTGATTGGACTGATTACTACTAGTAGAATATCCCCCATCCCCCCAAAAAATAATGGTTAGTATTTATCTTAGCCTGATTGTTACCAACTATGACAATATATACTTGTTCACCATTCTCATGTTTACTTCTAAAGTATAAAATAATTAGACTTTAGAAACATAGCACATAATATATTAATAAAATCTATCATATTGTTTTGATACTATCATTTTTTGAAATTAAAAAAATTGACAAATTTGTGATCTGAATTCTCATTATATGCTAAACAATTTTTTTTTACTTGTGTACTCATTTTTATTGCAAAAAAAATGGATATTTAGATGTCATGGAAATGAAAAATATATGTGTACTTAGGTATTTCATGGAAGAAAAAACATTTTAAAGTTTTATAAAATGTTTCTAATAGTAACCTCTTCTGAAATAATGTGCTAGAAATTGTTCTTTCTTTCTTTCACTTTTCATTTATGAAATGAAATTTTTCTACATAATTATTACAGCTGTACATTTTCATTTTGATGTTGTAGGATTTATATACATCTTCACAAATAGAATTGATGTACCTTAGTAGTGAATAATATTAGGGAAAATTTGGAAAATTATTTTGCTGAGTAAGCAAAGAGACACCAATAAAGAATCTCAATTTATTTTCTTTTTTATGACATATGACATTAGAACAATGGGGAACAGAATTAATTTTTAATGTTGTTTTCCATTTTTGTGAAAATACCAAATTAGTCAAAAGTCATTAAGAAAATATTGAATGCCCATTAATGTCATGCTAGCAACTATAATAATTCCTATTTTACAAGGGAGAAAAGTATTGTTACACACTACTAGGGACAATAATGTATTAGATAAAATCCATTCTTAATGTGTTAACCATGTTTTCTAGCTTCTGTAAATAGATGCTTTAATATCTATAGATTCAACCTAATGACCAAGCCACACTTGTACCTCTGTTACTCCTAGATAATTCTGGTTCTATCCTGCTTACAAATAACCTCAAGCTGGCAGGGCTCCAATTTCATATATAGTCAACCATTCCCACATAGTGTACCCTTGCCTCATGCTTAAATGGTTCCCTGGAAACCACAATATAGGCACAACACAGGTCAGCTCTCCCTTTCTCTGCTTAGTGACTGTGGAAATAAACAGCACCCAATTGAGAACAAACAAACATTGTTTATTCAGAGATTGCAATAGCAAAAAAGTTAGCTATAACTATCATCACTTGCATTTGGCAAAGACTCAAAATCAAGCAGAGGAGTGGGAAAGTTTTGTAGTGGAATAAAGGGAAGAATTTCAGGAATATCCTGATTGGATGAATTTTGTAGTGTGAAACTAGAGGTGGGCTAACTAGAAGCAGGGAATCCTACATGATTGGTTAGGTGTGGCAGTTTGATATTATTTATGAATCCTCAAAAGAGAAATATTATGTTGTAAACTAACCTATTCCTCTGGGTGTGAGCCCCTTTAATTGTATTAGATTCACCTGTGATGCCTGATTAAATTAACTGTTAAGATTAGGATTTTTATTCTACCACGTTAGTAGGACATGACTCAGACTTCAGTCCCCACCCCCTTGGTGGCTGATATAAAGGGACACTCACTGAAGAAGATACACCAGAAGAATGAGAGCTGCATAGACATAGAAGAGGAGAGAACATGGTCATTTTAGTCCTGTCATGTGACAGAAAGTAGAGGGCTCAAACAACTAAAGCCCCGGGAAGAGAGAGGAACCTTATGCCAACCTACAGCTGAGAATGGAAGAAGGTCGGCCCATGGAACCTTAAGAGAAGAAGGCCCAAGAGACCAGGCAGATATTGCCCACCATCTTGCTTCAACACGTGGCAATGGGCTTTGGTGAGAAAATACCTCTTATGGTACCTTGAGTTGGACTCTTTAGGTCCTTGTAACTGTAGCTTTTACCCAAAAATAAATATCCTTTATAAAAGCCAACAGATTTCTGGTATTTTGTGTCAGCACCCCTTTGGCTGACTAATAGAGTTAGGGAAGCATATTTGCTTTTATCTGGTTGGCCCTAAATTGGAAAGAAGGAGCAAAAATTAGGGAAGCCATCAGTTATCAATCAAGTCTTGGGTATTTAGAGTCAATTGTTAAAGAGATTGTGTTTTGACTTCCTAGGATGTTTCTGTAGATAATGGCCAACATCCTGATCCAACTCTTACAGGTAGTAGACCAGACTTTCCTAGTTTAGTTACTGCTGATAATGTCACAGTTTCCTTGTCATTGTTGATATGCACATTCATTCTCTCATGACCAGTTTTGGTGTTTCCTCATTAGCCCTTCGTGAGGTGCTGGGATCTCCACAGAGAACTGTGAGTGTAATAAATTTAAAACTCTTTCAGTCTCTCTTCATCTGCATCTGGCCTTATCATACCTCACACAAAGAGAGATATGAGCAAAACATATTATCACCAACTCTCAAAACACTCAATTCTAATATTCACTTAATTCTTACTGGAAATTCCAGTCAGGGTGATGCTGAAAACTTGAGTTGGAATTTTTTAGGGGGAGCCAGTAAGCTGGACATTCTGGTAAGAGTAAATGTTAAGGTATTGATTTCTCTTATCCATTGAGGAGGACAGCAGGCTGGAAACTCCAAGAGGAGTAAAGGGTGTGATCATGACACAGAAGGTCTTTTCTGGAAACCACAGTTCTTGCTCTTAAGGGCTAAAATTGATAGGATGAAGCCTTCCTATGTTATTCAGGGTAATTGCCTTTACTTAAAGTCAGCGATTGTAGTTGCTAGTCACATCTACAAAATATCTTCACAGTAAAATCTAGACTGGTGGTTGACAAAAAAATTGGAATCCATAGACTAGCCAAGTTGACACATAAACTTACCTTAATATATACTACATATAATATCTATAAGATTAGATTTACTAATTCTTCTGTATTTTCATATAGTAATTTCCTAAAGTACTAAATATTTTTAAATGTTCTAGCAAAGTCAGAACTTTAAATGTCAAATTAATTTATTTTAGGCAGTAATAAGTTTGAAATGAGAGACTTAGTCATCTTTATTAAAGATTATATGCCCACATGTGCAACACATTTTTAGAGGATAAGGGGAAGAGAGTGAGTGCATTTGCTTATGGAGGTGGAGTGGGCAAAATTTCTAAAGGAAGAACATTATGAACAAAACCTGTTCACTTTGGATGTAATTAACCTCCTATGCCATCTGCATTATTAATGTGATGGAATTATTATACTGTCCTAATGTATCTGAATTTCTATTAATGTTTCTCTGATAAATAAATTAAAAAGTAGTTGAGTAAGAGATGACATTTTCTTTAAATGTTCATTATGGAATTTTTTTCCCTAAATCTGTGGTAGTTTGTTAAATAAAAACTGGTTAAAAAGGATGGTATTTGAAAGGTTCAGAACCTAATTATACCAAATGTCATCATTTTATTCATTGAAAAAATTTACAAAATTGCTCATCAAAAAGATGTATACCTGAATTCTTATTATATTTAAGTTATTCCATCATTTGAAATAATTTTTATGAGAAAAGTTGGATTGAAATTCACTTAGTTAAATTTGAAATCAATTTGATTTCTTTATATATACCTTGAAATCTGGTAGGATATACGTCAATGCATCATTTTGTAAATCACCTGGTTAAAGGAGATAGATATGGCAAATAACATCAGCTAATTTAGAACTGAGATGTTTTTCCTTTTTTATTGAGTATGATACAATATCTCAAATCAAACATTAACTAAAACATGCTTCTTAAAATAGATTTTGTGGTATTTTAAAATGTAAGATTTAATAATTTTTAGATGGCGATGATAAACATTTGTATTGATTTTCAGAGAGTAATACAAATATGAAATTATTTTAAATGTTAAAATGAATATTTTAGCGTATTTTCAACCATATTCTCTTTTATTATGTTCTGTTTAAGTCATCTGCCATTATATTTTGTTGGGAAGTGTGTGGGTTTGACTTCCATTATATAGTTTCTTACATATTTGTGTCTGAGTTGATGTTCACATATTGCCTTACATAGAAAATTATACCTTCAGTATTTTCCTGTTATAAAACCATTATCTACATGTACTTATAAATATTCAATTTATTAAATATACTCACTATGGATTATACAATTTCCTCTGGGTTCAATCATAGCATAAACCCAGTTAATTTTTACAATATAATTTCAAACACTGGTTTTGGAAATTTGTCGAGTACTTTACTAAAAATATATTAAATCAAGAACACATTGGTTAGATGGAAATGAAAATTGATGCCAAAATAGAGAACTGTATCACTGAAAAATATAATTGACATATTACCAAGAATTAATAGAGTTGATTATTAAAAAGTATGGACATCCAATCTGTCTCCAGACAACATTAAAGATGTCCATAAATAGTCTATATAATGTTGAAATTTTAGTCCCTTGACTTGACTCCTACCTAACTCTGTAAATTTTTGTTTCCAAAGTAAGAAAAAAGAAAAGCCAAAGATAGATCTTAGCATCACTCTTTAATTATGTCAAAGCAACAAACAAACAAAATAAAATCTGTGCTCTTCTGAAAACAGAAACATACAATGTATATTAATATTAGAGGAAGAAAACTTTTTCTGAATGAAGAAATTTGATCCCATTCCTGACAATTGTCTACACTTTATTACATATGTGCAAACATTACATATTATATATCTAATTTGAACTGTATAGAATTTTGAGTATTCTAAAGTTTAAGGAAACACGTTTTCCAAAAATCTTTAAATTATTAGAACTGTATTCCTTTGGAAAAAAACAAAAGGATCCAACTGAAATATAATCTTAATGTGTCACTTTAGCCAATATAAACCCAAGTTATGCTTTTGTATTTGATTAATTCATTTCCAAATTATGTGCACAGATTAAGTATTTTACTAAGCTATAAGTCATTATCTACAATCTGTGTTTTACTAAATTAATAACTTCTAAGATCTGAAAAGATAAATGGGAAAGGGGTAATTATGCCATATAAATCATTAATGTAAGAAAAATAAAATGTTTGACCTGTAACTACATTAAATGAATAAACTCTAGATAAGGATGAGGGATCAAACCACAAATTGGAAACTTGAATAGCAACAGAATATCAAGAAAATGTTATGTAGGTGGGAGAAACATCTCATTTTTGTTGGTCAAAAGCAGGCATACATCTTATCCCTTCTTTCCTTATCCCTTTCCTTTCTCACTTCTTACTTTTCTTCCTCTTTTCCCCCTTCTTTCCTTTCTTCTCTCCTCACACTTTTAATAGAATGACTGCAATAGTCACCAATTTAATAAGATCAGGTTTTATTCCAGATTTTAAGACCTTGAAGACAGAGACCACATATTCTTGACTTAATAACCCAAGTATTTAGCACAGTGTCCATGATGCATTAGGCCCTTAATGATGAGTTTTGTGAAAGTAATAGAGATTTTAAAAAATGCCCCATAATCTAATGGAAGAGTCAGCAAATCAAAATACTAATATACGTTATCATGGTATAATGAAAACACAGAAGACAACAAACTATCAGCCACTAGGTCAAACATTTCAAAGTTGTTCTTTTGTAGTTATTGTAGCTATTTTCGTTTATGGCAGTAGTAAAATTGGAATATTTTATTAATTTGTCAGATAGTATGGACTCGCTTTTTTTTTTTTTTACTAATCGACAAAATTGTTCCATCCCTTCATAATAAAAATTGAACTCCTAATAGAATATTTAATTTTAGAGTATCTGAACTAAATTTATTATGGGTATTAAGAATAGAAATTATGTCAAGCCCACCAGTGGTCCACAACAATAATGATAAATAAATTATTAAATAATAGTATGTTCAGACCCTTATTTTCAAGCTAGTGTTTTAGAATGGCTTAAACCATGGCTTTTCTTGGTGAAATTTTCTGTTTATATATGCTGATTTTTCTGCACTTTGAAAAGTGTTAATTAATGTTTATTTTATTTGGATTTCAAGATTAATTATTGGTTTGTTTAAAACAAAACAAAACAATACAGATTCTAATTGCTAAAAGCCTGAAATAAGGACATCAGGGTGAACATGGAAGTGAAGGGAACAATCTGTTAATTTCTGAACCTAAGGGATATCAGAGAGTTGAATTGTTTTAGCTGTAAAATTCTTGGCAATTACTATTACAATGGATATGAGAATAGTGAAATGAAGTCTAGCTATAATTATAGCTCTTCCATTACACTGCATTAGGATGTCATATGACTCCTGAAAGATTCCATTCCAGGATTCTTAAATAGATTTGTTTTTACATGATGGTGAAGCTTTTATTCTTTCAATTGTAATAAATCTCATATGTATAAAAACAATTATAAAAATAGACAGAGATTTAAAACAAACTGTAGAGACTGCAAATCTTACCTGAATTTGGTGGTGGGATGGGATGACATCAGATGACATGGTTGATAATAAGCAATTTTTCAATCTAATTATAGCTAAGTATTTATTTTTAATAATAATTATTATAATTAATTATTTCTTTGTAAAATGAGCATCATTTTCATTTAGTTTTCATGATTATGTGGGATTTTTGAGTTTGATCACAAATTTTTTATAAACTTGTACAAAGTTGCTGATTTTTTAAATTAATTGATATGTATATTTGATAAATAATCTGTGAATTGGAGGGTATATGAAAGAAAAGAAGCTATGATGCTTTGTGAAAATTTCACTCTATTTGGGTATAGTAACATTTTTGCATGTGTGTACATAGTCATAAATATCTGTCTATGCACAAAATATGAGAAAAATATGTTACTGTAAAATATCTACTGTATACTCCAAACAACATTTTACACATTAGTTTTTAAAAATTGAATGATATGAGGGGAAAAGATGGTGGAGTAGAAGAAAGGCAGGTGCACTCATCCTCCAGAAGTGATGGGAAGAAAGACAGGCTTTCCAGGCATAGGGGAAGCAGTGGGCTGTGAAATGAGTGGCACAGGCAGCCAGGAAGGGTGCACGTAGCCAGATTTCAGTGGCCTGAAAGGGAGACCTAATTTATTTATTTATTCTTTTGTTTTTCCCCTTTCTTTAATTTTTTTCTCCTATTTCATTTTTTCTCCTCTTCCTTTTTTCTTTATCTTTTATCTTTTCCTCTTTATTTCTTTTCCTTTTTTCATGTAAAAGTGGGCTATTCTAAAGATTTAGAATAAGTGGAACCAAGTTTCAAAGAAGAGGCTTAATGCAAAGGGAAACAAAAATAAAACCCACAGCAAAAGAGAGAAACTGACCAACACAGTAAACCCATCAAGATAAACAGATGCCTAGACATCAGCAAAAAACTACAAGGCATACTAAGAAACAGGAAGATATGGCCCAGTCAATGGAACAATCTGAAAAGTCAGAGAAGATGGAATTTGGAACAATTAATCAAAGATGTCCAGACAAATACCCCAAATGAATTCGGTGAGATGAAGGAAGAAATAAAGGATACTAAAAAGACATTAGGTGAGCATACAGAAGAACTTATAAACGTACATAAAAAATCTGCAGGTTGAAAGGAAAAGACAGGAGAGAGAGGTTTGAAAGAGAGTGTAGAAAGGAATATTATTATTAAGGGTAATTAAAAGAGTAAAAAGAGAAACAAAAATAAGATAAACCACATGTGGGAAGATGCATTGGATTAAGTTGGCAGTATTCAATTCACTAACAAAAACAATGGAGAAAGAGCCAAAGGTTGTCTGAAGGACCTATTTTGGGAGTCAGGAGACTAGGACAGTGTTTCACAAATTCCAGGAGGGTGAAGGACAGAGAGACAAAGAAGCCAAAACAACAAACATGAGTTACTAAACCACTGTGGTAACAGGGATAGGCTCTCCTCCTCCAGTCAAAAGATATTAGGCTAGGGTAAAACCCTTGACTTACTGCAGCTGACTGAGAAGGGAACAGACATCTTCCTCCCTGTCAGCTGTTACAAGAGAAAAGGCAGGAGAGTTGGGGGGCATTTCTTCAGTGAATTCAGCCAAC
>JAQZBX010104479.1:0-10947 GCA_029593785.1 Cabassous unicinctus | reverse complement strand
GAGGTTGGCTCAGGAAATAAGACAAAGGACAGAAAAATCACTACAAAATTGAGCTTGGATCTGGGTATATAATGGTAAAGATGAGAAAGAATGTTGCTGTCCTAGTGGAGCTGATATTTGGAAGGGAGTAGATACTGAACAGGGAAATTAAACAGAGCACAGAGGATGTCATGTGAGGATAAAGTAAAGGAGAAGAATGCACAGGGAAAGGAAGGATTGATGGATGTGGGAAAGGGGGGCTTGGGAGGAGAGGTCAGGGAATCCCCTGTAAAGAGGGGACACCTGAGCAGTGAACCAACCTGGGGATAAGCACTGCAGGCTGAAGGCACAGGACAGATGATGGCTATGAAGTGGGTGTGAAATGGGTGTGTTTGAGGATCAGTCAGAGGCCTGAGAAGACTCAAGGCAGTGAGTGAATGGCAGCCAGAGGGTGGGGATAAAAGCAGTCATTAGGATAAAGAGTTTAATTTTAATTTAAGAGAACTGTGGCTGTCATGAGGGAAAAAGGGTATAGAGGAAGAACAGGTGGAGACCATGACAGGAACTCTTTGAGATGATGATGTTGATTGCTTCATTGGGCTGGGGGTGTGGGGAGAGCAGTGGAGACAGAGAGAAGGGGTCAGCTCCAGGACCTGTTCTGCAGAGACCTACAGGCTGCTGAGGCCTCTATGTTTTCCTTCCTTCCCCCAGTTCAGTGAGAGTTTTGTTATCCACCTTTCACACCAGAGTCTGTCCTCAAGTATCTGGTGGTCCTGACCACCCTTTCACATCCCTGTGCTTGGGGGAAACAGCTGAGTAGGGCTCTGTGTGCCTGGGTGTGGCCTGTGTCTCTCAGGGCTCCTGGGGGTTCACTGGCTGAGGACCCACATGGATCTGAGGTGTTTGCCTTGGGCAGGTTCAGATCTCCACTAAAGAAAATCCTCCAGACTCCTAGTTGGGTGTAGTGAGCCTGGCCACCAGCATCCTGGGAACTAAGGAGGGGCAGCAGGAGATGGGCTCAGTCTACAGGCTTTCTTTGGGGCTCTGCTTTCAATGGGCTTCTCAACCCCTCCTCACCTATACCCACATTTAACAGTTCACAACCTTTATTTTGTCCTTCCCATCTAGTGCAAAGCTGTGGTGGAGAAGGGAACAATCTGCCTATGCAGATTCAAAGTAAATCCATATGTCTAACTCTTCTCTTCTGTGGGTTACTATTTTTTACTTACAGTTTCTGCCTAATAACAGACCAATTTTGTTCACCATTGGTTTGGGCACCAACAGCTCAGTAGCCTAAGAAGTCATTGGCTCAGCTTGCTGTCTCTTTGACTACCCAAGATTGCCAAGAGCCCACCCCTTCATTGCCAGAGCCTGGATCCAGTCTAATAATGGGCAGTTCCCTCTTGCCACTGGACATGGAGCCCACTGGTTGCTTTGCAGATTGATCTGGACTGTTTAATCTCAGTCCCCTCCTCAGACAACCAGGGTGGTCCTTTGACCATGGCTTGAGCTTGGGTCCTGGACAGGCCTCTGCACTGGGTGGATGTCAGGGTGGCACAGAGGGCAGAGGGGTTCCCAGGGAAAGACTGGGCATCTATGCAGGGACAAATGATCCTGCCATGGATGCAGGAGAGCTCCATCCTCAGTGTGAGAGTTGGAAAAAAGAAGTATCCAATGTGGGGGCTTCAGTCTTGGGGGACCCCATAAGTGTGGTGAAGGGGGTCACAGTCAATGTGTCTGTAAAATGGGCACTCATGGTGGCTGGTTAGGGCTGGATTTTGACCCACATTTTAAACAGCAGGGAAGGTGAGTGGTGGAAGACTCCATGATCCTAATTTCCAGCCTAAGCTTTGGGGTGCCAGAATTTAACTCTAGTATGACACTTACACCTTTGTTTACCTGCTAGGAAACAGAAGAGCCCAGGATCACATTGGTCAGCAATGACCCTTCCTTTTTGCTGGGACTCAGGCTTCCTCCTAGTTACAGGCTATTTGTGGTTCCCATTGTCTGGTGCTAAACCTACTTAGTAATAATAATACCCCTTATTACTTTAAAGATTCAACTATTTGCAGGCATTTAGTTCAGCTGTAGTTTATGTAAGGAGTAATCACTTACATTTTTTTAACTTTTCATTTTGATATAATTTTAAAGTTAGTGAGAATTAGTGAAGACCTCAGTGAATGGAATGGTACAAACAGAAGCCTATTTATCTTTCACTCATATAACGGTAAAAAAGTTAACATTTTACAGTGTTAAGTGCATCCAAGTAAGGGACTCACAAGGGGTGCTAGGAATAAAACACACAAAGAGAAGTATAACAGTCCATACCAGGAAGCAGCTGAGCAGCAATCATCAGCCTTCAGGCTGACCTGTTGGTTTTTATTATCTCATTTTTGGCATGTAATAACATATTGATACAATGATAAGCATAACATGTCAATTCGATTATATAACATACTATGTTATTGTTTCTCGACCCTAGGTTTGTTAACGGAATATTTACAAGCTAGTTCTATCAACTACATTTGGACACAGGCTCAAGGCTGTGTGGAGAGGGGGCCTGCCTCATTGGTGCCAACAGCCAGCTGCCTGCAGCTGGCTAGGACTAAGGCCATCACCAAAATTTGACCATCCTCACACCAAACCCCTGAGTGTGATGTCCCTGGAAATAGTGGGGGTACACTGCAGCCATATACCACAATAGCAATACACATAGCAACAGACAGACAGTATACATCCCTTCCTGATGAGGGTGCCCTCTAATCCCCATTTCCAGGTTCCTAGGGAGTTCCACCAGTCCCTACTGGGTCAGCTTGTAAGCGTTGGATTTGTTGGACTTCATGGTTCATGTCTTTTACAGTGGCTTGTATGGAGTCCTTATGATCAGGAAAATACACACAACATTTGGTATGTATCAGGCCACATGTGCCCCCTTGGGCTGCAGTGAGTAAATCTAAGGCCAAGTGGTTTTGTAACACAATGTGGTGGATTTGATACATTTCCTCTATTAACTGGGCAATTGCATGTTCAGAAGCATTTAAAGCTTGCACAGTGTGCCGTGCTAAGGCTTCTACATCTAGTTCTACTTAATGGCCACATCTCCAGGACTAAGTATAGCTAATGGGTAGAACCACCATAGGACTCACTGTGTTCTCTGCCATCTGTGATATACAGTATCCCAGTTCTGGGGTAACTGGGGCAGGGTGGATAAGATCTGCCCCAGTATCAAGGGGTGTCCCCATGTATATCACCCTATCCAGTCAGCAGGAAGGTAGGGCCACCCATGGGGTCCACAAACCCACAAATATCCCTTGGGCAGCCAGTTTGTGGGTTTTGTACCTGTATATGGTAGACCATTCCACCAATGGGAGCCACCTGTAACATTCTGAGTATCATTACACATATGTATGGGGATCTCCCCAGATGGTCTGCAGGGGCCCCCTTTTGTTCAATATATTTAGGTGCAATGCTTTACAACTCTACATGTTCAGTGGGAAGCCAGCAGAACCATGGCCTGGCTGAGGCCATGTACTGGTGCAACAAGCATTCTACATGGTAATGGATGGCTTCCCACTCCAGGGTCATTCAGTCAGCTGTCTCCAGCCAGGTCCAATTGTCCCAGGTGGCAGGGGCAATGCTCCATGTGAAGCCTCTCACTGAGCTGGCCAGTATTCCATACACACCCAACAATGAGACTTGTTGCACACTTTAGCATAGGTATAGGCCCAAGCAAGCAAACTGTTGGCATGTATCCTAAGGGTGATAAGACAAATGAGAAATAATGACTAAAATGGGTAACTTGTGTACATTTAAGTGGACACAACTTAATTGCTCATGCCACAACAACAATGTTCTGCTCTGTGGCATATGGCCAGGCTGAGTGTACCACACACAGGGCTCATCCACTGAGGGCTGTGGTGTTACATCCTCAATCTGCATCAAAATGGGGGAACTCATTATGGGCCAGAGAGCCAATATATACATCCCTTTCAAAACTGTTTCTGCTGTTGATGGTGCCATCACTTCTACCTGCAAGGGCCAAATATTAGTTATCCAAGGTGTAATTGACAATTTCCTTTGTAATCCTGTTCCCCAGGGAGCAATAAGAGTGAGCCACCTTACATGGGGTGCCTTCAAAGTCCAGAGCCATGCCATGGTTTTAGTTTCTCCACCATGGAACACAGTCACAGCTGGCAACAGAATATGTCCCTGCGGCCCCATTTGGGGCATCAGTAAGGGGTTTTGTTGTAATTTGCAACTGGATCAGAGCCACTGCTCTATGCAATAGGGCTTCTATGGGCATTACTCCACCCCACTGGGGGTGCTCATTTAATTGTTGGACCACGATCCACAACTTCTCGTGCCATTTGCACAGGGACAGCAGTCTGGCACATGTTGCCTGTAATCCAGTTTTTAATAATCCATCTTAGCTCTCAATCATACCCACTGATAGGGGATTATAGGGACATGAAATGTCCATTGAATCTCCTGTTAATGGGCCCATAGTTGTACATGTTGCCCACAAAATTGGGTACCCCAATCACTTTAAATTATCTTGGGACAGCCATATAGGGCACACAATTGCTGTAAAGCATGAATCGTGCTGATCTGCATTGCTTGGGCAATGGGGTAGACAAATAACAAACTGGAGGCAGTATCCATGGCTGTGAATATATATCGACACTGCCTGCTGAAAGGCAGTGACCCTACATAATCTACCTGCCACTGAGTCAAGGGAACTTGGCCACACTCAATCTGGCCCATGGTACAGGGCAAAGGCTGTTCATGCAGGAGAAAGCATTGTGGGCATCCTCTACATGCTTCCCATAGGTCCTTCATTCGTAATTCAAAGCCCCATAAGCAGGTGGCCTTTGACATAGTGGGGACTTCTGCATGTATCAATTTACAATGCAACCATGTGGCGATGTCCTGCACAGTTGTTACCCTCAGGGTTAATTTCATTAACTGATCTGCTTCATCTTTTCCAGGACAGGCCAATGGGTGGTGAGTGGCCACATGATGTATCACAACCTCTTTTGAAAGCCCTGATTCCCAGAGGTCTTCCCACATGGGCCTTCCCCATATAGGTATATGGGCCACGAGGCAATCCATTTGTTTCCACTCTGGTAATCACACTGTAAGGCCTTTAAAAATGTCCCAACTATAGTACAAAGAGTTAAAGGGCTTTCTTCTTATCCTACAGTGTGCCACACAGCCAACAATTCAGCCCATTGGCTACTTTGACCAAAGCCCATTTCATACCATATGGTGTCATTTTTAAGGTAGATGGCTACAGCTGTCCACTGAGCAACTAGACTCAACTGGCCCCATCTGTCTACCATGCAGACTCTGGGACTGTTCCTTCCCCAGCCTTAAAGGGGGATTGGGCATCCTGGATAGGGGTTACTTCTGCTTTGGGACTCCATGTTCCTGGAAATGTTAGGGGCCCCAAAACATGTTGCAGTTCCTTACTTAGAGGACTGGAAACAAAAGTACTTCACTGCTCTAAATACACACCCCATTTAGCAAGGGTGCTGTTTGAGACACTCCACTATGAGGCCAGGCTATCCAGTTTTTTACACAACCTTTGATGGGGTAGGTGGTGAATATTTTCACTGGGGCCTGTCGCATTATAGTTTCAGTACTCTGGACTATGGCACATACAGCGGTTAATTGTTTTTCTATTAAACTATAGTGTTTTTCTGTTTGTTTCCACAGTTGGCTCCAAAATCCAATTGGCTGATGGAGTCATTCCATATGTTGCTACAGACCCCAACCATGACCCTCTTCTGTGATAGGTACATCTAATTCAAATGGTCGACGAGGGTCCACCACCAGTAGAACTTGGGCCTGTTTAACGGCCCACTTGGTGGCCTCAAATGCCACCTTGGATTCATCCATCCAGTCCCAGGTAGCCCCTTTCAAGTAAACTTATACAGCAGCTGCAAAATCTTGGCCAACTGTGGCACAAAGACTTGCCAATACCCCCAGACCCAAGAAAACGTGTAGATGTTGCACCATAGTGAGGCAGGGAAAGGCTTGTATTTTATCAATAATGGCTTCTGGGATTACTTTTGTCTTACCCAACCACACAATACCCAAAAATTTGACAGATAAGCCAGGCCCTTGCAACTTGTCCTGATTTATTTCCTATCCTCACTCCTGAAGATGAGTGATCAATGTGGGCACTGCCATTTCCAAATCTGCAAGAGACTCAGAGGTTAACATAACATCATCAATATAATGAAGCAATTTTATTGTTCCTGAGTGTTTCCATTTCTCTAAGTCTTTAGCTACTAAGCTATGACAGATGGTGGGGCTATGAACATATCCCATTGGCAAAATGGTAAAAGTCCATTGACATCCTTCCCATGTGAAGTCAAACTGATTCTGTGCAGTGTCAGTGATAGCAATGGAAAAGAATGCATTTGCCAGGTTCAAAACAATATGATATGTCCCCAAGGTAAGAGTTAATGTGTCCATGAGATCCAAAATAAAGGGCACAGCCACATGGAGGGGAGGAACCACCTTGTTCAACTCTCAATAATCAACACTCATATGCCATGTCCCATCTGGCTTGTGCACAGGCCATACTGGAGCATTAAAGGGGCTACACGCCTCCCAGAGGATATGAACTTTAGCCAGTTTCTTAATGGTAGCAGTAATTTCATCATGACCACCTGGTAATCTATACTGCTTTATTATAATGGTCCTGCAAGGCTCCAGCAGGGTCATGGGCAGATGATGAGTGTGTTCCTGCACTACAGGCTTAACCACTTGGACATGCAAATGGAACTCTCCAATAGTAGTTTGCAAGGCAACATTGCACAGCACATCTACACCAAGTATATACTCCAGAATGGAGGAGATGCACACTGAAAATTCCCAGGGAGGTAGGTTACTGATTCCCAAGATCACCTTGGTTCAGAAAACCCATAAGGACTCATGGCCCATTTGTCCATATCCATCTACATAGGTGTACATGCCTGTGAATTTTTCAGGCTGTCCATAAAGGATTGTACATTCAGCTCCTGTGTTCACCAGGGCAAGAATTCGCCGAACATTTTTTGGGGACGAGTGGATGGCTAGTTCCACAAAGGGTCTCCAGTCTTTCTGAGGGTCCCCATCTCAGACACCTTGGCCTTTATCCTATGTAAAGGTAAATAGCAGCTTGGGGAGTCCCTACGGGGTATTTGCCAAATAATCACTCAATTGAGTGACTGCCTCTATCTGTTTTTTCCTCTGCATGTTGCACTGCATTGGCTCTAACTGATGCCACAGATCCAATAGGACCATATTTGGCTTCCCATCTATCTTTGCCTGGTCTACTCCAGCAGCCAACAGATCATTCCACATCTGCATGTGTGTCACCTTAATGCACTCCCTTCAAGAGTTCTGTCCTTTTGGTTTCGCCACCCACCTGGGTGCAAAACTATCCCTTCCTTCAATAGACACAGGATGGGCTTGTGTATGCAAATTTTCTGCCTCCCCTAAGCTGGCCATCATGGCTGTCACTGCATGCACTGGTTGACCAACATGTGGGGTGAGAAGCATCCTTATGGAACTGAACAATGGGGACATGGTGTGCTGCACTAAAAGATCTCTCATTAGGCTTGTAAACTGTTCTGTGTCTGGTCCTGGATTACCAGGATCAAACACAGCATTATGCATGCCCATCTCACAGACTACTTGCATAGGTTGCCCATCAACTCATTGCATCCATTAACTCACTGGGATCCTGCCACACAGTGCAGATCATGGTCTGCAACCATTATATCAGGGGATAGTTACGATTTCTTTGAGCATAACTCAAGGAAACTCTAATGAGTTTGTTAGGGTCCCAGTTTGAAATATCCATAGAGGCAATGTTCAATATGAAGACTAACTCAGTTGAAGCATTCAATACTTTCAAACACTTTCCTAATACAAAATTTTAAATGAGAAATTATTCATATAATAAACTTCTGATCACCAAATATTTTAATAAGCAACATTTAGAAGTGCTATAACAGAGAAGCTTATTAGTATACTGCTGTATTCTTTGTTTCACAACAGATCTAAAAACTTTTTTTGCTTTGTCTGGCAATGTGCAAATAGGTATTTTGATCTACAAAAGTCTCTCCAGGTGCTTCAACATCTCTAAAGCTGAGCCAAACTTGGCATTCCCTAACCTCAGTAAATAGGGACCAAAGCTGTGAATGGGAATATCTGAAGCATGGATGTCATTGAGATGCAGCCCTAGGCTTCCCAGCAGGTCTAGAAACCTTAACAAATCCCAACCCCACCCCACCCCCTCCCCCACCCCCACCAGCCACCATCCCTCCTACCCCTGCCATGGTGTTTTCAAGTAGAGATGCAGCTGCCACTTTGCTGAAAAGGATATTTATTAATTTTTATTAAAAAAAAAAAAACACAAAAAGCAGTTCACTTACACAAGTGTTGCAGAAAAACTTCCTACATTTGTAAAAGAATGGATAAAAATAATAATGTAACACTGATACATTATAGTGATAATAGAAAATTTACAACCTTTCACACATTTTCCCCAAATACATTTATACATACATAAAATAATTAAATGATAAATAGCAATGCTGGTAAAAAAAAACAAACTGCAGTTCTTTGTTTCAATGAATGCAATAAAAAACAAGAATAAAAGCACTCATACCCTAGAATACAAAAGCAAAGGATGTGAACAGAAAGTTGAGGAAGTAATCAGCAAACATAGCCACAAATACTTTCAGGTCATCAGAAATGAAAGAATTTCAAAGGAAAGCTCTTTAGTAAAACCTATATGTATTAATTTACCAAAGGATGTGCCAATGCAAAATACCAGAAATCTGTTGGCTTTTATAATAGGATTTACTTTGGGTAAAAGCTTACAGTTTCAAGGCTGTGAAAAGTGAAAACAAAGGCTCCATAAGAGGTGCTTTCTCATCAAAGTCAGCTGCCACATGTTGAAGCAAGATGGCAGGTGATCTCTGCCTGGTCTCTCCTTCCCCTCTGGGCTTCCTTCCTCATGCCCAGCTCTCCACTTTCTGATTGATTTCAGCTGGAACCAGGCATATGACTTGTCTCTTAGAGCCTCCTAGATTAGACTTGGCACTTAAGCTCTCTTCCCAAGTTCAGCTGTAAGCTATAAGGCAAATGGCTGATCTTTCCCAGGGGCATCAGCTGTTTAGGCTTTCTCATTTCTGTCACATGGCAGGATCAATAAAAACAGAGCTCTCTCTTGTAGCTGTGTCTGTTTAATATGAAACCTAGCAAGGGGGCATGGACTCAATCTGAGTCCTACCACACTGACATAGTACAATAAAATGGCCTAGAGCAGGGGGTCTTTTTTTTCCTTTTGTTATTTAAAAAATTTTTTTGAAAATACCTTAGATTACATAAATGTTACATAAAAATATAGGGAAATTCCCATTCCACCGACACCACACAATAAACACTATGACAAGATGAGCACTTACATATATCATAGAAGTCTACCCCAGGTGTGCCCTGTCCTGTATGCCCCTCCACATCCAACATCTTACACCAGTGAACTTCCCATGACATATTTGCCAAAAGAACATTCCCAACATTGTAGTTTTATCCACAGACCTGCAAATCCCCAGAGTTCACCTGCTCCTTTCCCCAAACCTCCCTCCAGTTCTGTGGGTTGTGAACCAACCTCCCCACACCACAACCCTCACAGACCACCACCACTGAACCCAATAGCATCACTGCATCACTGTCATGCAGATCCACTGCACAAGTGCACCCTTCTGTCTTATCTTAGATTTTGCCCATATAGGCATTGGCTTACAACTGTCTACTCCCTTTCTGTCACCTATAAACCTATATTCAAGTCTCTAGCTCTGTGAGTCTGCTCAATGTGCTTAATTCATATCAGTGAGATCATGTAATATTTGTCCTTCAGTGCCTGGCTTGCTTTACTCAACATATGGTCTTCAAGATTCATCCATGTTATCCCATGTGTTAATACTGCTTTCCTTCTTATAGCTGAGTAATATTCCACTGTATGTATATAGCAGATTTTGCTTATCCATTCATCTGTTGATGGACATTTGGATGATTTCCAACTTTTAGCAAGAGTGAACAATGCTGCTATGAACATTGGTGTGCATATATCCATTAATTTCCCTGCTTTCAATCTTGGATATATATCCAGCAGTGTGATTGCTGGACCATACAGCACTTCAATAGTCAGCTTCCTGAGGAACCACCAAACTGTCCTTCACAATGGCTGCACTATTCTACATTCCCACCAGCAGTGGTTGGGGATTCCATTTCCTCCACATGCTTTCCAACACTTGTAGTCCTTTGTTTTTTCTAAATAGCTGCCAGTCTCATGGATATATAATGATATCTTACTATTGTTTTGTTTTGCATTTCCCTAATAACTAGTGATGTTGAGCATCTTTTCATGTGCTTTTTATTCATTTGTATTTCTTCTTTGGAAAAGTGTATATTCAAATCATTTGCCCATTTTTTAATGGGTTGTTTGTCTTTTCATTTTTGAAATGTAGGATTTCTTTATATATGCTGGATATTAGGTCCCTATAAGAGAGATGGTTACCAAATATTTTCTCCCATTAAATAGGATGTCTTTTCACATTCTTGACAAAATCCTTTGAGTTGCAGAAGTTTTTAATTTTGTGAAGGTCACATTTAGCTATTTTTTCTTTTCATTGCTTTGGGTGTAAAGTTCATGAAACCATTTCCTACTACAAGATCCTGTAGATGCTTAAAGCAGGGTTGTTGTTTTTTTTAAGTTTTTTTGTTCCATGGTCCCCTTTGTCAGTCAGGTGAAAGCCACAGACCTCTTCTCAGAAAGTAGCATCAGATAGATTTATGACACTTAACATCAGCATGTTTTTAAATTATATTTTGGGATTATTCAAAATTAATTCAAGCTCATGTACTCCCTGAAATCTTTCCACAGAGCACTTGGGGGTCCATAGA
>JAQZBX010104478.1:0-10972 GCA_029593785.1 Cabassous unicinctus | reverse complement strand
TGGTTTTTTTTTTTTTTTTTCCATTTAAATTTGTTCTTTTGAAAAATGTCTATTCAAATCTTTTGCCCATTTTTTAATCAGGTCATTTGTCTTTTTATTGTGGAGTTTTAACATCTCTTTATATATCATGGATATTAAACCCTTATCGGATATGTGATTTCCAAATATTTTCTCCTATTGAGTCAGCTGCCTTTTCACCCTTTTGACAAAGTCCTTTGAGGTGCAAAAGTGTTTAATTTTGAGGAGGTCTATTTATCTATTTTATCTATTTATATTTATCTATTTTTTCTTTTGTTGTTTGTGCTTTGGGTGTAAGGTCCAAGAAACCACCACCTACCTCATGGTCTTTGAGATGTTTACCTACATTTTCTTCTAGCAGTTTTATGGTCCTGGCTTTTATACTTAGGTCTTTGATCCAATTTGAGTTGATTCTTGTATGGGGAGTGAGATAGGGGTCCTCTTTCATTCTTTTGGTTATGGATATCCAGTTCTCCCAGCACCATTCCTTGAAGAGACTGTTTTGTCCCGTTAACATGGCTTTGGTAGGTTTATTGAAAACCAGTTGGCCATAGAGTTGTGGAGTTATTTCTGGACTCTCAATTCTATTCCAGTGATAGATGTGTCTGTCTTTATGCCAACACCATGCTGTTTTGACCACTGTAGCTTTGTAATATGTTTCAAGGCAAATTAAAATTCCTCCCACATTGCTCTTCTTTTTTAGAATGCTTTTGGTTATTTGGGTGCACTTTCTCTTTCTTCCAAGTGAATTTGGTAATTGCCTTTTATATTTCTGTAAAGTAGGTCATTGGAATTTTGACTGTTATTGCATTGAATCTATAAATCAGTTTGGGCAGGATTGACATCGTCATGATATTTAGTCTTCCAATTCCTGAACAGGGAATGTCTTTCCATTTATTTAGGTCTTCATTGATTTCTTTTAGCATTGTTTTGTAGTTTCTTTTAGCATTGTTTTTCTGCATACAGATCCTGTACTTCTTTGGTTAAATTTATTCTTAGGTATTTGAGACTTTCTGTTGCTATTGTAAATGGAATTTTCCCCGATTTCCTCTTTAGGTTTTTCAGTACTAGTGTTTAGGAACATTACTGATTTTTGCATGTTGATCTTGTATCCAGCCACTTTGCTGAACTTGTGTATTAGCTCAAGCATGTTATTGTAGATATTTCAGAATTTTCTAAATATAGAATCATGTCATCCATGAATAGTGAGAGTTTTACCTCCTCTTTTCCTATTTGGATGCCTTTTATTTTTTTTACTTGTCTAATTCCTCTAGCTAGAACTTCTAGCACAATGTTGAATAACAATGGCGACAGTGAGCATCCTCGTCTTGTTCCCAATCTTAGAGGGAAAGCTTTCAAACTTTCCCCATTGAGTACAATGTTGGCTGTGGGTTTTTCATGTATGTCCTTTATCACATTGAGGATTTTCCTTCTAGTCCTGTCTTTCAAAGTGTTTTTATCAAGAAAGGATGCTGGATTTTGTCGAAAGCCTTTTCTGCATTGATTGAGATGATCATGTGATTTTTTTCCTTCAATTTGTTAATGTGATGTATGTTAATTGATTTTCTTATGTTGAACCCCCTTGCATACCAGGAATAAATCTCACTTGGTCATAGATTATAAGTCTTTTGGTATGCTGTTGCATTCTATTTGCAAATATTTTCTTGAGAATTTTTGCATCTGTGCTCATTAGAGAGACTGCTCTGTAATTTTCTTTTCTTGTAGTGTCTTTATCTGGCTTTGGTATGAGGGTGATGTTGGCTTCATAAAATTTGGGTAATTTTGCCTCCTCTTCAATTTTTTGGAAGAGGTTTAAACGGGATTGGTGTTAATTCTTTTCGAAATGCATGGTAGAATTCACCTGTGAAGCTATCTGGTACTGGACTTCTTTGCTGGGAGATCTTTAACGATTGATTCAATCTCTTTAAATGTGACTGGCTTGTTAAATTGTTTTATTTCTTGTAGCGTCAGTGTCGGTTGTTTGTGTGTTTCTAGGACTTTGTCCCTTTCATCTAGGTTGTCTAGTTTGTTGGCATACAGTTTCTCATAATATCCTCTTATGATCCTTTTTATTTCTAGGGGTCAGTTGTAACTTCCATTTCTGATTTTATTTATTTGCATCTTTTTTTCTTTGTTAGACTAGCTAAGGGTTTGTCAATTTTATTGATCTTCTCAAAGAACCAGCTTTGGTTTTGTTGATTGTCTCTATTGTTTGTTCTCAATTTAATTTATTTCTGCTCTAGTCTTTGTTATTTCTTTCCTTCTGTTTGCTTTGAGAATGGGCTGCTATTTTCTGTTTATTCTATTTTTTCCAGTTGTTCCATTAGACTTTGATTTTAGCTCTTTCTTCTTTTTTAGTAGGCATTTAGGGCTATAAATTTCCCTCTCAGCACGGCCTTGCTGTATCCCATAAGTTTTCATAAGTTGTCTCTCATTTTCATTCGTCTCAATATATTTAACAGTTTAACTTACAATTTCTTCTTTGACCCACTGATTATTTAGGAGTGTGTTGTTCAGCCTCCACACATTTGCGAATTTACCTCTTTCCCATCTATTATTGATTTCTAGTTTCATTCTATTATTAGCTGAGATGATGCTTTGTATAATTTCAATCTTTTTATATTTATTTATTTATTATTTTTTAAAAAGATATTTAGATTACATAAATGTTATATAAAAAATATAGGGGATTCCCATATGCCCTGCTCCCCACACCACCCACATTTACCCCCATTAATACCATTCTTCATTAATGTGGTACATTCATTGCAATTGATGAACACATTTTGGAGCATTGCCACTAAGCATGGATTATAGTTTACATTGTAGTTTACACTCTCTCCCACACAATTCTGTAGGTTACAGCAAGATATATAATGACCTATATCTGTCATTGCAGTGTTATTCAGGACAATTCCCAAGTCCTGAAAATGACCCTGTATTACACCTATTTTCCCTCTCCCTGGCCTCAGAACCTCCAGTGGCCACTGCTTCCACATCAATGATATAAGTTCTTCCATTGCTAGAATCACAATAAGTCTATAGTAGAATTTTTATATTTATTGAGACTGTCTTATGACCTAACCTATGGTCTATCCTGGAGAAAGATCCATGAGCACTGGAAAAGAATATATAACCTGCTGATTTGGAGTGCAAAGTTCTGTATATGTCTTCAGAGCCAGCTCGTTTATCATATTGTTCAAGTTCTCTGTTTCCTTGTTGATCTTCTGTCTAGTTGTTCTATATAATGATATAATAAAGTTTCCAACTATTATTGTAGAGATGTCTGTTTCTCCTATGTTTGGCCAGAGTTTGCCTCATGCATTTTGAGGCACCCTGGTTAGGTGAATAGATATTTATGACTGTTATTTCTTCTTGATGGATTGTCCCTTTTATTAATATATAATGGCCTTCTTTACCTTCTGTATTCGTTAACCAAAGGCGTGCTGATACAAAGTACGAGAAATTGGTTGATTTTTTATAAAGGGTATTTATTTGGGATAGAAGCTAACAGTCACAAGGCCATAAAGAGTAAATTTCTTCCCTCACCAGTCTGTTGTCATGTGTTGGAGCAAGATGGCTGCTGGTCTCTGCAAGGGTTCAGCCTTCCTCTTCAGGCTCCATGGTCCCAGCTTCTTCTGGTCTCAGCTGTAGGCTGGTATGTCTCATCTCTCTCCCCGGGGCTCATTTCTTCCCAGGCTCAGCTGCTCTGTTCTCGCCACAAGGTCAGCTGTAGACTCTCAGGCTCTCTCTTCCCAGGGCCTTTGCCATGTCTATAGAGCTGTCTCTATTCCTCTGTGTTTTTCTCCTGTGTGTTTACTTCCCAGGGCTCCAGCATCAAAACTCCAACTCTCTCCTTTGCCCTGTCATTTTTTTTGTGAGTCCCCACCAAGCAAGGGGGCGGGGACTCAACATCCTACTGATGTGGCCGAATCAAAGCCTTAATCATAATTTAATCAGTAAAAGTGAAAACTCTGAATCGAATACAATCTAATATCCCCAGAGGAACAGACCAGTTTACAAACATCATCCAATATCTATTTTTGGAATTCATAAACAATATCAAACTGCTACACCTTCTTTACCCACTGAGTTTGAGTACAACATTCTGTATATGTTAGGTCTAGCTCATTTATCATACTGTTTGAGTTCTCTGTTTCCATGTTGATCTTCTGTCTAGTTGTTCTATCTACTGATGTGAGTAGTATGCTGAAGTCCTCAACTATTATTGTAGAGATGTTTTTTTCTCCCTTCAGTTTTGCCAGAGTTTGCCTGGTGAGGTGAATAGATATTTATGACTGTTATTTCTTCCTGATGGATTATCCCTTTTATTAATATATGGCCTTCTGTATCTCTTATAACTTTTTTGCATTTAAAGTCTGATTTGTCTGATATTAACATAGGTGCCCCTTTTTGTTACTGTTTACATGGAGTATCTTTTTCCAACCTTTCACTTTCAGCAGGTTCATACACCTGGGTCAAAGTTGAGTCTCTTATAGGCAGCATATGGATGGCTCTTGTGTTTTTATCCATTCTGTCAGTCTACATCTTTTGATTGGGGCATTTAATCCATTCACATTCAATGATATTGCTGTAAATGCATTATTTACTCCCACCATTTTATTTTTTGGTTTTTCATATGTCATTTCTAATTTTCATCTCTCTTTTTACTTTCTTGGTTATCCTTTCTGGTATTCTTGTCTTCTATACTCTCCTCCAAACCTCTCTCTCCTATCTTTTTCTTTCAGGCTCTAAGACTTCCTTTAATAATTCCTGCAAAGGTGGATTCTTTTTTGCAAACTCTCTTAGTTTCTTTTTGTTTGTGAATATTTTAAACTCACCTTCATGTTCGAAGGACAATTTTGCTGGAAAAAGAATTCTTAGCTGGCAGTTTTGCTCTTTCAGTATCCTAATTGTAGCATACCACTGTCTTCTCATCTCCATGGTTTCTAATGAGAAATCTGCATTGAGGCTTACTGGGCATCCCTTGTATGTGATGGTTTGCTTCCCCCTTGCTGCTTTCAGAATTTTCTCTTTATCTTTGATGTTTGACATTCTGAGTAGCATGTGTCTTGGAGTAGGTCTATTTGGATTTACTCTGATTGGGGTATGGTACACTTCTTGGACATATAAATTCATTTCTTTCAGGAGAGTTGGGAAATTTTAAGCCATTATTTCCTCAAAAACTCTTTCTGCCCCTTTTCCCTTCTCTTCTCCTTCTGGAATTCCCATGACACATATGTTGTTGCATTTCATGTTAGCATTCAATTCCCGGAGCCCCTCCTCCATTTTTTCCATTCTTTTCTCTCTGTGTTCTTTTATCTCTTCTGTTTCAGCTGTTCTGTCTTCTGTATCACTTATTCTTTCTTCTATCATTTTGAGTCTGCTGTTGTATGCCTCTAATTTGTTTTTTTAATCTCACCTATTGTCTTTCATTCACATGAGCTCTGTTACTTTTCTTTTTTTAAGTATTTATTTTATTTATTTACCACACACACACACACACACACACACACACACACACACACCGCTTGCGCTTGCTGTCTGCTCTCTGTGTCCATTCGCTATGCATTCTTCTGTGTCTGCTTGTCTTCTCTTCTCGCTTTCTCTTTGGGAGGCACCAGGAGCCAATCCTGGGACCTTCTGACGTGGGAGAGAGGCACTCAATCGCTTGAGCCATCCAAGCTCCCTGGGGTGTTGTGTCTCTCACTCTCTTCTGTGTCTCTTTGTTGTTGGTGGTGGTGGTCATCTTGTTGTGCCAGCTTCTGCACAGGCCAGGTCTCCTCGCAGGCCAGCTTGCTTTCACCAGGAGGTCCCGGTAACCGAACCTGGGACCCTCCATATGGTAGATGGGAGCCCAATCACTTGAGCCACATTTGCTTCCCTCTGCTACTTTTCTATTCACGATTTTAAATTCTTATTTGTGCTCACTCAGTGTCTTCTTGACATCATTTATCTCTTTAACCACATTGTCTTTCAGCTCAATTTGATTTTGGAAATTTGTGTGAATCTCTTTGATTAGGTGTCTCAAGTCCTGTGTCTCATCTGGGGCTTTGATATATTCCTTTGCTTGGGCTATTTCTTTCATTTTCTTAGTATGGCGTGTAATTTTTTGCTGATGTCTAGGCATCTGATTAGGATGGTGAATTTACTCAGATGCTCAATTTCTCTCTCTTTCACAGGGATTTTGTAGCAGGAGGCTGTGCATTACTGCTGTTCTTTGATTCTGGGTTCAACCTGTTCAGGGTCTTTAGGACTGTCCCTGTTAATTGCTCAAATCTGGGCCCTGGACCCAGTAATGGGTTGTAGACATGCTTCTAAGGACCTCGGGGAGGGAGGCTGTAAAGGCCAATAAAAGCCTCTCTTACATATTTAATTTCCTCATGTGCACTTCCTTGTTGCCAGCAGATGGTGATCTTTGACAGCCCTTTCAGTTCAGTGCCTGCTAGGAGTGTGTTTGCTGCAACAGGACCGATTCAGTGTGATAGAGGATCCTGCCTGAGGCTAAGAACCTTCTCAGACCTGTTCTCCAACCTTTGCTGGCAGCCCCCTCCCTTTTCCCAAGTAGGATATAATTCCACTCCCCTCTGAATCCTCAACAAATAGTCCCAGTCAGTAGAGAGGCAGATTGAGAGGGTAGATCTCTTTAGTCTCAGATCTCTTTAGTCCTGAGCCAGTTCCCAAGGCAAACAATGGCGCAGCCTCACCCAGCCTGGAAGGGCTCCTGGGACACAGCAGACCAGATTTGTGGGTTAAAAGCAGAGTCAGCCTTAGGCTGTGTCCCTCTCTCTCCCCTTTCCTGGGGAGGTAGATCCCTGGAGCTCCCTTTGTCCGTAGCCACCAGCCTAGCCTGAGGCCTGAGAATTCAAAAGTGTCTATAGGGTGGGGGAAGATACTAGCAATTGCAGCTGCTGCTTTTAACTCACAATTTTGCTGCCGTGATTCTTGTCCTTTGCTCCTCTGTCTTCTGGGTGGTGTCCAGCCTTCCCCTGGTGTCCTAAACTCTAGAAGATTCTTTTTCCAGGCCGTTTCTGCCTGCCCTCTAGCTATTTTTCTGGAAGAGAAGAGAGTCCCATGTCTTTCTAGTCTGCCATCTTCCCAGAAGTTCTTCAATATATATTTTTAAATGGGCTATTTTCTCTGCTGATGGGGCTAATCCATATAAAGACACTGATGCTGCAGCAGCCAAAGGGGAGAAATTGCTTATCTGCCATAGACCACCCCTTCTTTCTAGGGAAAGGCTCTGATTCCTCAAGAAATTATGTAGCCATGAGAGATTGGTTGGATATTAGTAACTAGAACGGATAAACAAAATGTGGTATATACATACAATGGAATATTATTCCTCTGTAAAAAGGAATGAAGTTCTCATACATGCTCCAACATGGATGAACCTTGAAGACATCATGTTGGTTAAATAAATCAGACACAAAAGGACAAATATTGCATGAACTCACATATGAAATATCTAGAACTGGGGTTCTTAACAAGGGGTCTGTGAGCTTGAATTGAAATTTAAAAAAAAACATTATCTATGGGGATGTGTTGGTGCAGGTGTGATATGTTTATTAAATAATACACAGTATAGTGTGGACTTAGTAAGGGGTCCGTGGTTTTCACCTGATTGACAAAGGGGTCCATGGAACAAAAAAGGTTAAGAACCTCTGATCTAGAATATGCAAACTCACAGAGACAGAAAGTAGATTACAGGTTACGAGGAACAGGGGGCAGGGAATACTTAATGGGTACAGAGTTTCTGTTTGGGGTAATAGAAAAGTTTTGGTAATGGATGATGCTGATGGTAGGACAACATTGTCAATGTAATTAACACCACCGAATTGTATATTTGAAAGTATATTTGAAAGGGGTAAAAATGGGAAATGTTACCACGATAAAAAAAAAACCAAAAAACCCATAGAACTGTTCAACACAAAGAGTGAAACTTAATGTATGAACTTTAGTTAAAAATATAATACTATTGGTTTAATTGTAACAAATGTACCACACTAATGCAAAATGTTAATAATACGGAAAACTGTGTGGGAGTATATAGGAGCTCTATACTTTCTGTGCAATTTTTCTGTTAAACTACAACTGCTCTAAAATATAGTCTACAAAAAAAGCAATTTCTAGCTTTCAGTTTCACAAACAATATTCTTAAATGTTCTCATTACAAAACGACATTACTTTACAAACCTTATAACCTCAGTACATTAGTAAGCTCCTATACTGCAGTGTACAATTGGCTTTACATTTCAAACTCCCTTTTTCATACAAGGCACCTTGCCAAAGGTTATAACAGGGCCCTCGGCGTAGTTTCCTTCATTGTCCTCTAACACCAAGCCAGTGTTCCAAGGACCATCCCAGGTGATTGCGGTCACTTGTATTCTAAGGTAAACTGTTTGGAAGTAACTGTGAGCCTGCATGCCTCATTCCGGTCTAGGAGGGTGATTTTACCCACGCTGTGGCTGAGCCCCTTAGTTAGCTAACCAAATGCCCCCTGCAGCTAAGTTCTCCCAATATGTCCTGCAGGTGGCAGCCTCTGCTCACATCCCATGACTAAATATTTTGATATATGCCCCCAAACAGAATCAACTCTTCAACGCATTCACAAGAAGTAGATAGTTCACTAATTTTTGAGGATAATATGCATACAATATGAGTCCTCAGCTCACAGATCACAACTTTTGATTCCCTCAACTTTCATGTCTTCTCCGGGCTCCTCTTTCAGGCTCCAGTCTTCTCTAGCCCTCCCTCTGCTGCGAAAACAAACGGGCACACACCCTCAGGTTGCAGGTAGCACTCGTCCCTAGGAGCTGGACCAAGAAAGCCAGCATGCATTGGTCTTCCCACATGAACTCGAGGCATGATTTAGACCAAACAGTCGCACTGGCTCTGCCTGAGATAGGAGAGCTCTGGGCAGGACAGCTGAGGGAAGCTCCAAAACAGGCCAGGGAGCCTCATCTTCCAAAGCCACATCTATCTCTGATGGGAAAACATCGCCATGTAGGAAACATTTATCCCATGGTGGGCTGAGAGCAGGTTGCCATTTTCATGTTTTGCTTGCTATTTTGGTTTCTTTCACTTAAAAGAGTTAATATGTCTGTGATTCTTTAACCAAACACATTGTTGCCAGGGGTGTTTTGGAATTCAGACTTTTAATTTTATTTTAGGAAATGCAGCCCCGTGTAATCAGACATAGTATCATTTCTGCAGCGAAAAGTATGAATTGTTATACCAACTGGGATAAATGAACTCCACGAGTAACCTCACTTCCGTCCAGGTCAGGTTTGCCACCAAATGAGCTATAAATAATATTTTAGTTCTCAGAGCTTTGGGGGCTTCAGAATTATAGAACGAGGGTTTGTGGCCTTCATATGTAAAGCACCTGGGATTGTGCTAGAACACAGTAATCACGTGTAATATGTGTTGGCTATCAGTATTACTTGTTTGGCTATAACATGTTCTTAAGTTGGTCAAACCATTTCCGTGGCACACAGGCTGTCTATAAAATCACTAACAGCAGCCCAGAAATGACTCTGTAACGCACGGCTCCTGCAAAGTCTCCTGCGACTTCCTTTTGGACCCGCCGGGGAAGTATGATCTGGTTGCCTGTGTGTTGTCAGGCAGAGGAAGCATGCTGTCTGGCGATCACATGTCACAGCCTTCCAACTGGTGCCTGGGCTGGGATTCAGACAGGTTTCCACGTCCACAAAACTGGACACAGAAACCAGTAGGAACCCAATGCATGAGGTGTTTTGTTTGTTTGCTTGTTTTGGCAGAAAAGGATTTTTGATGCTTCGGAGAGGAAAGGGTACACAACATGATCTCTGTCTCAGGTAGTGGTTCCCCCAGCCCGGCTCCGTAAGCCCACATCTGAGCTCCCCAGAGAAAGGCAGGCCCGAATGGTTTTGCTGAGGGCTCTGGTGACAAGATAGAGCACTTAACTGGGCAAAGGGGGCATTCTCCCCGCTTGTGCACAGAACCCGGCGCTCACTGGCACCTGGACAGTTTGCATCTCAGGGCGCACTTGAAGGCTGCACCCAGGTCAGCATCCCCACGCTGCCTCTCAGTGACATTCGGGGAGCTGTGCTCACCCTCCCCGCACGGGCTTCCCAGGAAGCAGGCCTCACTGGGTGCCGGGAGAGCAAAGTGGAAGAGCAACAGAAAATCGTCTCCGAAATAACTGGGAAAGCCTTGGAGGAAGAGGTCTGAAGACACGGCATTCGCAGCTGGGGACAATAGCCAGTTGAACTTGGGCTATAAGAATTAATGTGGGAGGAACTGTGGGGAGCTGGGGGAGTAGGAAGCCCCAGGAGTCAGTCCTTCCACCAGAACAACTATTAAACAGGCAGGAACTGTCTGAATCAACTATTTCAAAACTTTGGAGTACAATAGAACACTGTGACATCCAGGAAGGAGCATGAGAGACTGGTCAACCACAGTGAATACCAGGCAATTGCTCTCTCCACACATCGGTAATGGTCGCCCATGCCCCACTCTCGTGGCAGCAGTGGGGTCCGCCTTGAGGTAGTTTGCTGGTGCCAGAGAGGGACATAAAAATCCAGTTCCCCAGGATGAGGGTGTGGGGAGGGCACAGTCCTATCGCTGATCATGGCTCTTGATAGCAGATCACCGGGGTCTGGGCTCTGAGGGCAGCCATTGTTCCAACCGGACAAAGGCGGCCAAAGAGACTTGAAGACACCTTGCCTCCAAGGAGCTGCTGAGGACAGTTGAAGGGCTGCATTTGCTGGGCAGGTGCCAAGTCAAGAAGTCCTTTGCTCATTTTTAAATTGGGATATTCGTCTTTTTGTTGTAGAGTTGTAGCAGTTCTTTATATATTCTGGATATTAAACAGATATATAGTGAACAATTATTTTCCCCCATTCTCTAGGTTGTCTTTTTCTTGGTACTGTTCTTTCATGGACAAAAGCTTCTGATTTTGATGAAGTCC
>JAQZBX010104477.1:0-10946 GCA_029593785.1 Cabassous unicinctus | reverse complement strand
GGGGGCACTCATTTTTCCAGTGTCCACTTTCTTTGCAGTAGGCACATTGATCTCTGGCCAGAGGTACCCTTCTGGTGCTTGCCCCCCCCCTTTTGAGGTGTCCCTTCTCATCTGGTGGGGTCAGGATTTCCCAAGGCTGCTGCCAGTAGGGAGGCTTGATATTTTATTCACTTCTTGGCTTCTTGTTCAGCAGCTTCATCTCGATTGATGAATACTTTGTTGGCAACTTCCAGTAGTTGAGAGGTGTTCATGCTTGCAAATGCTTCTAATTTTTGGAGCTTCCTTTTAATGTCCATTGCTGCCTGTGCAACAAAGGTGGCATTCACCATCTTCTGGTTTTCCAGAGCTTCTGGGTCAAAAGTAGTGTAGATTCTGAAGGTCCTGCAAAGTCATTCATAGAAATCTCCCAGAGATTCACCAGGCTTTTAAGTAACTGAAGTCGTGTTTGTCATGTTTGTGGGTCATTTTGCCCCTTCTTGGACCCCTCGGAGGAGCACTTCCTGATATTACTGGTGTGCAGCCCATCCCTGACAAGTGTTGAAGTTCCAGTTTGGTTGAGCTTCTGGTGCCATTTCTCATGCCCAATCTTCTGGGTTTAAGAGGCCAGTAGGGACCTGCTCCTGCAGCCACTTTCGGGCTTTCATCAGAATCCATCGTCTCTCCTCTGTATTAAACAAAGTTAGGAGGAGTTGGTGGCAATCATCCCAAGTAGGCCTTGGATTTGGAAAATGGATTCCATGAGATCAATAAGGGCCTGGGGCTTTTCTGAGTAAGAGGAGGTGTGCTGCTTCCAGTTTAAGAGGTCTGTAGTGTGAAGGGATGGTAGTATAATACAGGCTTCCCAGGCTGGATTGTCCCATTCTTGCCAATCTGGGCCAGACACTGTGTTTCACGGAGGAGCATCTGTAATGCAGGTTGTGCCGACTGGAGCATCCTTGCTAGTGGGGTTGCAGGGCTTTCCTCAGAGGGGGTAGATGTTCCCGCAAGGACCAAAGTTGGAAGTGTTTCTAGGAGATCTGCCTGCACTCTCAGTCTAGGAGGAGAGACCAAAGTTGGGGGTGTTTCTGGAAGATCTGCCTGCACTCCCAGGCTAGGAAGAGAAGCTAGAGTGGCCGGAGCACATGGCAGTGGTGGTGGGGGTGGTGGGTCCTCCTCCAATTACCCTTGATGAATGACTGCCTTCTGGAGCCTTGTTCCCTGTGCCACCAACACCCTGCTCTGTCCCTTTTTTCCAACGCACAATCGAACCCAAGGGGGCAGAGTCTGGGGTATCTCCAACCAAGAGTCAATGTAAGGGAAACTGATCACGGTAGCCAGGAGTTCCTGTGACCACCAGCCACACTGCATGGACCCTGGCTATATACAGGGTTCCTTTCAAGGGCCAGTGAACATTAAAAATGGGCCACTCTACTCCACATAAGGTTTGGAGGATGCCGGGATTCATCCAGATGCCATAATCTCCAGGAAAACCCTTCTTGAAATTCTTGAGCATGCAGTTTAAGATGGTAAGTTTTGACTGTGATGAGCCCATACCCTGCATCGGTGGCACAAGACAGACAAGGGAAGGGGTCACCTCTTTCAAGGCCACTCAGATGCCTGCCTCTCTGCATCTCTCACAAGAACTTTGCCTCATCTTAGCTAAGATGCCCGGGTAAAGTTCGGGGTGGCAGTTATGCTGTATGACGTAGCCACAGAAAACAGGTTAGGGCTCACATGGGCTCCATAGCATAAAGCTTTGGAGTCACAGGCTGATACAGCAGATGCAAGCCTCTGCCATCCTCAGTCACTCACACAGTCACTCAGAGGTTATGCAGTACCTCTCACAGGGATTTCCCTATTCTGGAATCTCAGTACTCGAGATTTCAGGAGGTGATCATTCTCCTCTTCTGTCCGGAGATGGGCTTGACTGAAGACTTGGCACCCGGGGCCTTACTTTTCTGGAGTCTTCTGGCACTGTTCAGTCTGCCTCAGTCAGGCTTGCATGTAGGGATGCGGCCTGTGGAGACTTCCTCAGAAGGAGGTCCCATCAAGAGGCCAGGTGGCACCCACCTTGTTCGCTCAGAGATCACCATCAGCCCCAAGCCAGAGGTACAACAGGTCAGCTCAATTGGTTTTTTCCTGGTCAGGGAACCAAATGCTGCAGCTGGCAGAAAGAAACCCAAGTGGCACTCTTGGGAGTTTGGATGAACGAAGTTTTATTATGCATGGGCCCAGAGGAGAATTCAGTCTCTAAATTCTGAGCTCTGTTTTATGATTTTCATAAGTTTGTATAGGAACACTAAGTGGGAAAATTCCTGAGCAAGCGGGCAGGCAGGGTTACAAAAGCAGAGGAGCAAGGTTAGCTTATCTTCCTAAAAGCAGAGGGCCATTAGAGAGGAAAAAGTCATTATCTGTTTAGAGTTGTCAATTTCAGTTCCAAGGGGCAGGAGGGAATGTGCTTATCTTCCTGACATGGATTCCATGGAGTAAAAGCGGAGGAGGAGGGGAGAAAGGGACTGAGGGGAGTTTATTTTCCTAAAGCTGTGGGTTTCTGCAGAGGGGCTTAGGGTCCCAGCACTTCCCTTATCAAATGAGGGATGAAAGGTTTTCAGTACCCCAACCATATTATAAACTCTATTAGAAAACATTGTACTTTATCAAATACAGCAGAGGGTACAGTTTTTGTTTTGCTTAATTAAACAACATTTAAGAATTTGATAGACAGCCCGGACTTTGTAGCTTGTCCCAATTGTTTGCCCATCTCAGGCTCTTAAGACAAGTTACCATTGACTCTGATGCTTCTTTTAATTCTGAAAAAATGATTGCTGATTAACATAATATCAATAGGGTTACAGCCACCGTTTTTTCAGGCAGCGGGAATCTTTGCCACCAGGCCAGGAAAGATGGTTGGGCTATGCTCACAGCCTTGGAGAAGCACTGCAAAATCCACACTTCTCCTTCTCACATGAATGTGAATGTAGGCTGATTTGATTTGCCTAAGGAGTTACTAAAGAAAGCCTTAGCAAGTTTTAAAACAATGTGATAGTGACATAACTGGATATCAATTTTTGCAGCAAACTTGAAATATTTGGGACTGCTGTAAACAGCAGTGGTATTGCTTTAATCTATGATAATCTACTGTTATGTCCTCAATGGCCACTCTTTTTCTGCAGCCATGGAGCTGCTTCTTTAGTGGAGGTGGGGCAAATTGGATGAACATGAGCATCCACCTCTTGATTTCTAGGTGGAGAGATTGTTTCTGTGACAGAGACCATTGTTAAAAAATTATTAAAACCATGATTAACAACACTATACTTTATCTAATATTATGGTAATTTTTTTTTAGATTTTCAAGAATTTTATGGACTCTTAAGTATTCATATGAACATTTTACTGGTACAACTTTGATTAACAGAGGATTAAAGAATTTCTTTTAATTTTATAACACTTTTAAACACTTTCCATCCAACTTATAACATATCAAATGAACTCAACTATTCTATTATTTCACTTTTTCCCATGGTGAAAGATATTTTTCATGATTTGATTCTGAGAAGACAGGTTTAAACATTATCACTAAAAGTGATAAGATTCATTTTTCTTAAACAGCCAAGGAAAAGATAAGGTTAAAGTATAAGAAATTATTTTGATGAGACAGATTTTTTCTTTTGTATACTGGTTAGTCAAGAGAAAGACTTTTTGCAAACTTTTGCTGAAGCAGACCACTGATTTGGGAAATTTTGTTATTTTAACACAAAAGAACAAAATTTTAACTTTGTGTCAGTATATTATTTGATATTACAGCGTTTAAAACTTTATAGATAGACCCAATAAACTGTAACTGACTCTATTAAACAGCAAGAACTAACTATATGATGTCTATAAGGTATAGATGAGGTGGGAACATGGTGGGAGTAGGGAGCTCCAGGACTCAGTCCTTCCAACCAAACAACAATTAATCAGGTATGAACTGTCTGAAACAACATGTTTGAAACTCAGGAGGCCAGAAGAAAACCATACCCTAACCAGGAAAAAGTGGAAGGAAGAGGCTGATAAATTTTGGTAAAGAAATAAAACTTGCTCTTTCCCCATGACTCATCATTGATTAAAACTTTTGGTTAGTCACTTGAGATTGCGGGAGCCCCCAGCTGGGGGGGGGGGCGGGCGTGGCATTATATCAATCTACCTCCAACAAAGCCAGTGGCAGTCATTATTTCAAACCTGCTTAGACAAAGGTGGCAACTGCCATTGTTTCAAACTGCCCCAAGCAGGGGCATGGTGATGGACATTTAAAGACAATGCAGTACCTTAGGGCTTCCAGGGACTCTTAATTGAAGGGCTGAATTTGCTGGAAAGACTGGGAAAACTCAGGTTGGTGGTGTCATCAGAGAAATTCTTGCCACCCTTCCTGATCCCCTTCCCAAGATATTGTTGAGCCATTCTGTGCCACTTTTGTGGATCCCTGGACCTATTTCAGTTGAGTAAAACTGACTTGAAAGATTCCTCTCAGGTGTGCCCCTCCTTTCAGAATTAGTCCTCCAGGTAATAGCTGCTTGAGAAAAGGAAAGGAGAGTAAGAAACTATAGAGGCAGACTGTCTGGGTCAAAGACCTGGTGGCTTTCAACACCCAGTAAAGGGATATCTGTGTCCTGGGAAACTGAGGGGGCAACCAAACTCCAGTAAACAGAGAGCACCAAAACAATTAACAAGCAGAAGCCCAGGAAAAGACACAGGCCCAGAAACACAGGAAAACCCTACACACTGCATTCACTTGGGAATATCTTCCTGGTAGGATGGCTGAAGCTCAAGAAAATCTCTGTTTTAACCAGCTGATTACAAAATGAAGAAAAAGACATCTCAGAGAATTAATCTCAAAATTAATATTTTGAAATATTCGTATATACAGTGTGCAACAAGAATTCAAGGCAAAGAAATATCCAAAAGAAAAGGATAAAAATCCAGAAAACACCAAAGAAGAAGATGAGCTTCTGGATATATTGAAAAAAACCTTTAGAAAAATAATCATAATAATGCTCAAGGAGATGAAGGAAAATACAGGGAATGAACTTAGGACATCAGGAAAACAATGAATGAGCAATATGAGAGACTCAGTAAAGAGAAAGAATATTTCAAAAGGACCCAAACAAAACTACTGTAATTGAGTCAATTTAAGTGGTTCCAGTTTCTAAGAATTTGTCCATTTCTTCTAGGTTATCTAATTTATTGGCCATACAATTTTTCACAGTATCCTCTTATACTTATTCTTCTTTCAGCTGGGATGGTAGTAATGCCCACTTATTTTTTAAATTTGTATCCTCTCTCTTTTTTCCTTTATCAGGCTATTTAAAGTTTTGTCAGTTTTATTGATCTTTAAAAAAAAAAAAGATTTGTTTAATTGATTCTATTTGTTTTGTTTTGTTTGTTTTCTATTTCACTTATCCTCACTCTAATCTTTTGTATGTTCTTCCAATTCATTGGGCTCATGCAGGACAGCTAACAAGGAGATAGTGGTGGACAATGCCTATCCCAAGGAACAGAATGTCTGTAACTGCAGGCAATTAGAAACAGTGTTCATCACCATCTCAAAATCCTCAAGTTTGGGGAATGAACAATGGACCAAAGTAGACTTATTATTATTCTATTATAGACTTATTTTTTTAGCAATGAAAGAACTTTTATCATTGATATAAAAACAGTTGCCACCAGAGATTCTGGGGTGGGGGGGAAGGAGAATAGGTGTAATATGGGGGCATTTTGGGGATGTTGGAATTGTACTGCATGATATTGTAATGATGGATACAGGCCATTATATATTTTGTCATAAACTACAAAATTGGGCAGGGCAGAGTGTAACCTCTAATGTCAACTATAGTCCACAGTTGTAGCAATACTTCAATATGTGTTCATCAATTGTAACAAGTGAACTACACTAATGAAGGATGTTGTTTATGTAGGAAAGTGTGGGTGGGGGAGGGAGTGGGGCATATGGGAATCTCCTCTTTTTTTTCTGTAAAATCTATGTAATTTAAAGCTTCATTAAAAATAAGAATATAATTAATTGAAAAAAAAATAAACAGCATGGTACTGGCACAAAGACAAATATATAGAGCAATGGAAGTGAATTGAAAATCCAGAGAACAACCCTCACATTTTTGACTGCTGATTTTGGCAAGGTGGAAAAGACCAATCAATTAGAAAAGAATAGTCTCTCTAACAAACAGTGCTAGGAAAACAGGATCTCCTTTTGCAACAAAAGAAGGAGAACACGTACCTAACACCATATTCTAAAACCAACTCAAAATGGATCAAAGACCTAAATATAAGAGCTAGAAAAATCAAAATCCTTGAAGAAAACTTAGGGAAGCATCTTCAGTCCCATTTATTAGGCAATAATTTCTTAGTCTTTACACACAAAGCACAAGCAATGAAAGAACAAGAAAGAAAAATGGGACCTCATCAAAATTAAAACATTTGCTCCTCAAAGGAATTTATCATGAAAGTAAATCAATAGTCTACACAATGGGAGAAATATTTGGAAACCACATATTTAATAAAGGTGTAACATCCAAAATATATAAAGACATCTTTCAACTTAACAACAAAAGACAAACAACCCAAATAAAAAATGGGCAAAACACTTGAATAAAATATCTCCTAAGAAGACATACAAATGGCCCAAAATCACATGAAAAGATACTGAATATCATTATCTATCAAAGAAAGGCAAATAAAAACAATAATGAGGTAACATTTCTTATCCATTAGCATGGCTGCTATTAAAAAAAAAAGAAAAATAACAAGGGGTGGATGGGATAAAGAGAAATACAAACACTCATTCATTCCTGTTGGCATTGTAAAATGGTGCAGCCACTGTGGAAGACACTTTGGCAGTTCCTCATATAGCTAAGTATAGAACTTCTTTATGACCTGGGAATTCATTATAAGGTATATAACCCTAATAATTGAAAGATGGGACTCAAATAAATAGGTATGTGCACAGTTATGTTCATAGCAATGTTATTCACAATTCCCAAAAGGTGAAAGCAACCCAAGTATCCATCAAACAATGAGTGGATAAATAAAATGTTATAGATACATACAATAAAATGAAATGCTATTCAGCCTTAAGAAGGAATAACCTTGAAAACATGAAGATTAGTGAAATATTGAGTGAAATAAGTCAGACACAAAAGGACCAATAATGTATAATCTCACTGATTTTACTCAATTAAAAACAGCAAAATATAGAGTCAGAATCTAGAATATAGTTTACTAGGGGACAAGGTGGGGATAGGGAATCAATTATACAGGTTTCCTATTAGGAATGATAGGGATGTTTTGGTAATGGATGATTGGTAATTGTTCAAAATATTGTGAATGCAAATTATACCACTGAAATATGTATCTGAATGTAATTAAAAGGGGAAATGTTAGATTGTATATATGGTAACAAAATAAAAATTTTAAAAATATCCATGGAGCTACTTTACACAAAGTGAACCATAAGATAAATCCTGGACTGTAGATAATAGCATAATTATAAAATATGCTATCATCAACTGTAAGAAATGCTTCACACTATTGCAATTTGCTGATGGTGGAGTGTTGCATGGGAATTATGAATTTTATACATGATTGTTCTGTAAACCCATAACTTCACTAATAAAGAAAAAAATAGAAAAAGAAATAGATGAATAGGAAAAGGATGTAAAAATATATACATTGATATATAAGCATATAGGTAAAACTGTGCAAAGCAGTACTATTAGAAAAAGTAGACCTCTGTTTTTCACAAATTTGGACAGTATAAAATAACAATAGACTCAATTTTCCAGAAAAGTATAAAATTCCTAAAGAGAGCTACAAAAGTCATAAAAATTGAGAGAATTTAAAGGAGAAATAGAATTAAAAATTAATGACATTGAAAAATTTTCAGGGATAAAGTTCTAATTTTGTTGAAACGTAGTACAAATAAGCCATTTCTTCTGTCTGTTCTTTACTCCCGATCTTCTGTCAAAAATTGTTTTACTGTTAGAGATGTTCTATTGCAATCCCAACAATAAAGATTCAGCAAAAAGATTAGTCATAAAAGATAGGTGAATTATTCTTTCTTTGACTATTACTTATATTCTTTGTAAGTACAGTTAATGATTATAAAAAGTTGATTTTAATGTTGGGGAAAAAAAACTCCCTCATGGTGATTTTGCAAGGTATAAGCACACCCTATTAAGGTGGTATTAACATAGAACATCTTAAACCGCAAGGTCACCTATTGTGATATAAATTGATGCTGGCATTTTAATCTCCAGATAAGCTTTGCTCAGTATCACTGAATTTTTGACCAATTGAAGAATTGTATGTTCAAAACTTCATCAAATGTAGAATATATTATGTTTTTAATTCAGTGATCCAGACCATCAGATTCTTCCCTGAGATTCTGCAGTATAAATAGCATTTCTTGTAGAAGTTGCTTCTAAATATACATGAAAATTGATTTAATTATCATTAATTAAGGAAAAACTGACAAGAATGCATTTCACTTGGTTGTATATAGAGGAAATAAGTTTTGACCATTAAAAATAAATAATGTTAAAAAGTAGGTCAAAGTTTGTCAAAAATATTATAATAAAATCAGTATTTTACAGAAAATTCAGTGATAAAATTATATTAATACAAACATATACCTATAAAAAAGCTTTATTTGCACAAAGGAAAATAGTTGGAAGAAAATACAGCTAAAGAATAACAATATTTAGGTACTATTTTCATTTTCTTCTTTGAGATTTGTTGGATAATAATTTTTGTGTAATGAACAATATTTAATCCTAGTATAGTGTAATATATTTTATTTATAAAAATGTTTCACTGGGAAAAAGGAGCTATTCTATCCATGGTGGTTAATGATATAGACTTTCAACTACAGAGTAAATATTTCTCTAGATATACCTACTCTTATACCCAGTCATAAATTAGAGCAAGACAAAAGAATACCAAAAAATGCTGTCCAACATTATGTGCCTTCTGAGGGGGAGGTGATTCTCTGTTACAAACCTCACATGGATGAATTTGTTTTTGAATGTTTATCCTTGGCATCATGCTAAGCAATCTTCCTTGGAAATTAGTCCCAGAGATGAACAAATGTGGCATTATCAGCAATCCTCAGTATAAGAGGTTCCCTAGTATTAATATGCTTGTGTTCACAGTAGCTCTCTGGTATACTTGTGAGACATAATTTCCAGGTAAACTTTCTTTTTGACCAAGACCTGAAAAATATATTTAGGTTGATTTATTTTAACTCAAAAAAATAAATAAAATTGTGTGCATAAAAAATTAAATACAAGTTATCTCAAAGGAAACAAATATTTTATCACAGAAATTTCAGGCTCCTTACATGACATACATATTTTACTTGTGAGAAAAAATTGTGATTGACAAATTTCTGGAAAGATAATGCTGAAGAAGTTTTTTTTTGTTTGTTTGTTTTCTTTTCTTTTCTTTTTTCTAACTTTGAGTCATGGTATGTATTAATCTTCAACTTAGAACATTGTAGTTAATCTTAAAAAATTGGGAATATTATTAGAAGAATTTGCATATACATATCATGCAAACTTTACCAAACTAATGTCAGATTTGTAGAAATGGAATTATAAAATTTGTGGAATCAATGTCATCAAGCAATGTACATATATTGAAAATAAAATTATTGGAGATTTTTTGAGTGTATAATCTGTTACAAAACATATCTCCTAAAAATTAATAGTAATGTGTGTTCTATAAAATTAATATACCTAGGGTTTTAATCTCTGATCTTCCATTTGTTTTAAATAATATTGGATGCAAAAGAACAGCAAATGATGCATTAAAACTCTCTATCATTGTTTATTACAGAAAAACCTTTTTCTTCTAGAATTAAATGTAAGTAGGTATATAGTGTCATGAGTTATGATCTTTGGACTCAATGAATCAAGGCAGAATCACAGAGCCAACAATACTTAATGGTTGTGACTCTGGATAAATTAACTTAAATTTCGGTGCCCCTTTTCTCATCTAAACAAAAATTTGTGCAATAGTAATGATACCCATGGTATAATATTTTCATCTGGATGAATGTGTTAATGAAGGGAAGTATTTATAACAACATCATGATCATTCTAATTATGTAATATATATGAACTTGTATTATAGAATATCCAAATATTGATTTATACCTATAATTCATATTTGGCAGTCAAACTAAGATTCATCCATTCATATACTACAAACTGCTTTTTATTATAAATTTCTAGAATCACTAAACTAATATTTTTTAAATGCCGGATCGTTCCTATAAACAAAAACTGTTTGGAAGTCATTCATGCTAAGTATCCCATTTGATTTCTCAACAGTTTAATACTATTGGTAGTAGGAATAACACAAATATGCCTGACTTCATCCTTAAGGGATTGACAGACTCTGAAGGGATCCGGCAAGTCCTCTTTATCCTCTTTCTTCTGATATGCACGATTGCAGTGCTGGGGAATGCAGGGATTGTTCTGATAATTTGCCTGGATCTCCAGCTTCACACCCCCATGTATTGTTTCCTCAGTCACCTGTCATTCCTTGACCTCAGTTACTCAATGGTCATTATGCCTAAAACCTTAGAGAACTTACTCACTTCCAACAAGTATATTTTATTCACCAATTGCTTAAGCCAGATGTCTTTATTTGTCTTCTTGGGTGCCACTGAATTTTTCCACCTCTCTTCAATGGCCTTTGACCGCTATGTAGCTATCTGCAATACCTTTCACTACAAGGTTATGTCCATGAGACTCTGCCGCGCCCTCATCACTGGGTCCTATATTATTGGTTTTACTGAATATTAGTCGTTGCTCTTCACATGAACAGTTTGCATTTCTGCAACTCCAGTGTAACCTATCACTTTTTCTGTGACTTAACCCCACTTTTAGCCCTGTCCTGCACTGACACTC
>JAQZBX010104476.1:0-10948 GCA_029593785.1 Cabassous unicinctus | reverse complement strand
ATATAAAAGCCAGGACCATAAAACTACTAGAAGAAAATGTAGGGAAACATCTTCAAGACCTTGTCGTAGGTGGTGGTTTCTTGGACCTTACACCCAAAGCACGTGCAACAAAAGAAAAAATAGATAAATGGGACCTCCTCAAAATTAAACACTTTTGCACCTCACAGGACTTTGTCAAAAGGGTGAAAAGGCAGCCAACTCAATGGGAAAAAATATTTGGAAATCACATATCTGATAAGGGTTTAATAACCAGGATATATAAAGAGATGTTACAACTCAACAATTAAAAGACAAACAACCCAATTAAAAAATGGGCCAAAGACTTGAATAGACATTTCTCCAAAGAAGAAATACAAATGGCAAAAAAAACACATGAAGAAATGCTCAACATCACTCATGATTAGGGAAATGCAAATCAAAACTACAATGAGATATCATTTCACAACTATCAGAATGGCCACTATTAAAAAGACAGAGAACTACACGTGTTGGAGAGGATGTGGGGAGACAGGAACACTTATTCACTGTTGGTGGGAATGCAGAATGGTACAGCCCCTGTGGAGGACTGTCTGGCAGTTCCTACAGAAGTTGAATATAGACTTGCCACGTGACCCTGCAATACCACTACTGGGTATAAACCCAGAAGAACTGAGAGCAGTGACACGAACAGACATCTGCACACTGATGTTCATAGCAGCATTATTCACCATTGCCAAAAGTTGGAAACAACCCAGGTGTCCATCAACAGACGAATGGATAAACAAAGTGTGGTCTATTCACAGGATGGAATATCATGCAGCTGAAAGAAGAAATGAAGTCGTAAAGCATATGACAACATGGATGAACCTGAAGGACATTATGCTGAGTGAAGCAAGCCAGACACAAAAGGACAAATACTGTATGATTGCGTTACTATGAACCAAATATATTGTGTAACATATTGTTTGATTAAAAAAAAAAATTTATATGTATCCATTACATTTAATTGAGAAATGTATATATTTATTCATCTGTGTTTACTTTTTAGTTTTTAATTGTTTGTATTTTTCAATTATTAAATGTACAAAATAAAGTTTAAAAAAAAAGAAATAAAGTTTACTTAAAAATAATAATAAAAGAAAAATTTTAAACATATGAATACATAAACAGGACTCAGCGAGAGCCATGCCTTGCCCCGCTGGGGGGACCTGGCCCCGTAGGACCTGGCCAGCAGGGTGAGCAGGCCCGGCCCTTGGCCCTGGGTTCGAGGTCCACGCACGTGGCGGCGCTGGAGAGCGCAGCCCCCATGCCTGCCGGAGGGGCTGTAGTCAGATGCTGAGAGCCCCTGTGGGCCGAGCCTCGTCTCATGACGGAACCTGGAAAGCCTCTAAGGAGAGGCAAGAGCCTTATGGGGAAAGAATTCTGTTTTCTCAACCTTTCGTGGGGCTGGGAGGCGCGGGTGCGCTTTCTACGGGGGTCTGAGGGTCCCTCTCAGCACGAGAGGTGCCTCGGTTTACCCGAGGTGGAGCAGTTGAGGCCTTGGGGTGGGCAGTGGGCGCCACTGCAGACCAGGTTAGCCCTGTGAGCACCCCGTCCTCCACGGTGGCCGTGCCCGCTTTGCCCACCCACGACCCTGACAACCTGCGTGACCGTGGACGACCATTGGCTCTCCCTGGGCACAAAAGGAGCAGAGAAGCAGCTTCACAGGGCTCCTGAGGGCAAGGGATGGACAGCAGAGCCCGCCTGAGAGCGAGGCCTGCGCAGGCGGCTGCTCAAGGCCCGCAGCTTCCACTCGGGTGCCTGCTGGCACAGCTCCTGCTCCTTCAGCGCAGAGCAAGTCCTTTCTGGCTACTTCCAGAGGCGAGTTCTCCTAACAAAAGAGCTGTTCAGCCCCAAACAGCCAATTGAAGATCTCAGAAAGAGAGGCGGCGCGGCAGCCGGGCAGGGACGCCGTTTCAAGGTGGGGAGGAGGGGGCTCCTTTTTCTACCTTTTTATTTTGAAATGATTTCAAACTTACAGGGAAACTGCAGAAATAATAATAATAATTAAAAAAATGCAAAGTTCCCATATACCCCTTACCCAGACACCCAGATCTACCAGCTTTTAGCATTGCTTTCCCTTTCCTTCCCCCCCCTTCCTTTTCCTTCCTTCTTTCCTTCCTACCTTCCTTTCTTCATTCTTTCTCTCCTTTCCTTCTCTTTCTCTCCTTTCTCTCTCTTTCTCTCCTGTCCTTCTCTTTCTCTCCTTTCTTTCTCTTTCTCTCCTGTCCTTCTCTTTCTCTCTCTTCCTCTCTCTTCCTCTCTCTCTCTACCTCCCTATCTCTCCTGTCTATTTCCTACACCTTTGAGAACAGGCTGCACACACCATGCTCCCTGCACATAACACTTCCAAGCATATTTCTTGAGAACAAGGATATACACTTACATAACCACTTTAAGTGCAGTTCTCAAGTTCAAGAAGTTTAACACTGCTGTAAAGCACAGTCTACAGCCGAGTTTTTCCAGTTGTCCCAGGCATGTCCTCCGGAGCCTTCCGGTCTCCACGCCGAGGTCCAGTCCAGGACCTCGGATTGCATTTAATTGTCATGGTCTCTTCAGCCGCTCTCTTTTTTAACTGTGGGAACATCTGACCATGACCGTCCCGGCTCCACCCTCCCAGGCACACCACCCAGTGGGGTTTGCCGGCCCTCCCCTCCCTCCAGCACCCCCAGAGACAGTGCGCCCAACAGGCATTCGCTCCCCAGCCCTCCCTGCCCCCGCAGCCTGCTCTCTACTTTCTGTCTCTGGGAATTTGCATGTTCCAGTTATTCCATGTCAGCAGGATCACGCAATAGCTGTCCTTCGCGTCCGGCTTGTCCACTCAGCACCGCGCTGACCAGGCCTCAATCCTCTCCACGGCTGAATAACAGCCACTGTGCGTAGACGGCGTCTTGTCCATCCACTCATCCGGCGATGGACGCTTGGGTTGCCCCACCTTTTGGCTATTTGGATAATGCCACTATAAACACTGGTGTACAAACATGTCTGAGTCTCTGCTTTCAGTTCTTTGGAGTATAGACCTAGAAGCAGGATGGCCAGGTCCAAGGACGCTCTGTCTGGACCTGGACCCGTGCTGGAGCCCCAGCAAATACGCACGGGACTCTGGGTGACCACACCCCCAGCCAGTGGGGACCGTCAACATCACCCTCCTGTCGCTGAAGCCAGCAGTTCTGGGGTCTCTGAGAGAGAAACAGAGCCTGCCCCCACTGGTCCATTCTCTCTTCTTTCAAGTACGTCAGTGAAGGTTCTAGAAGCCTGGACAATGTGCTCCGGTGGCAGTGTCGTCAGGTCCCAGCTCTCTCCGCTGAGGATGGCCTGCTCAACGTGGATAAAGGTTTATCAATGTCTGGGAGCATCAGGTGCTGTGACTTGGTACTGGCCCATCCTGTGTGGACCAGAAAAGGACCCCCCACCCACACAGACCCCTGCCACACCTGCTGGGGGGGTGGGGGTGGCCAGTGAGGCACAAGCTCTCGAGGCGTCTGTCCCCAGCCAGGCCCTCCCGAGGCTGGCCCAGGGTCTGGCCGAGGCCCCCTGCTCTGAGCACTTGGGTTCACAGGCCCGGCCCTCACACCCCTGGCCACTGTCTCGTCCACCCCACCTTGTGGCCCTCGTCGGCCAGCAGATGCCTGCCCAGGCCCTAGCCTTGCCTCTGTCCTCCGAAAGCGGGCATTTTCCCAGGAGCAACCTTCCCTTCCAATGTCTGCTTGGCCCCTGCCCACCTGCAGGCACCGCCCACCCCCAGGAAGTCGGCCTCACCCCCTGCCCCGCTGGGCGGTCCCTGCAGCCCCCTCCCCTGCCTGTCCCCCCTCCAGCCAGCAGGCCCCTGAAGATGGGGTCAGCGCTCCTTCTGGGCATCCCAGCGTCCAGCACTGAGCTGGCCTGGCTCAAAGAGGAGCCGGCGAATGGGTGCTTAAAGCCAAGGACATGCCTAAAATGTTTTTAAATCCGTGTCTGCACTGAGGAGTGCTGCATCTCCTTGATTTCTTTTGTTCTCACTTCAGAGGCAGAGTCCTGGGACTGTGGCTGCAAGAGCAGGTGAGTTGAGGCAAACATACCCAGGCAGGCACCCACGCCTGACCCGTCAGAAAGCCACGCCAGCCACGCTCCCTCGGGAGCCGAACCAGAAGCGGGATTCCTTCCACATTGACACGAGCTCAGACTGCCACCCGGGCCTGCTCCGTGGCCATCTGATCGTTTGCCCCCTCCCCACCTGTCCACCCTGAAACCTTAGCTCAGAGCTGCACCCTCGTCCTCATGGGTGTGGGGAGGCCACCTCCCTGAGCCCCCGGCCCCCGCCCCAGGGCCACTGACCCCTCAGGGCCACCGTCCACCCAAGGGCAGGGCCAGGCCACCTCCCGGGGCAGACTCCAGAGAAGCCTCCAAGTCTCCTTGTGGCAGGAGGCCCCTCCCCGCTCCCGGGGCGCCCCCACCACAGCACACCACATGCACCTCACACACACACCCCACATACACACACAAAAAACACACTCTTATACACTCACACGCACCACGGCGGAGCTCACCACCCAGGCGTGCATCATCCGGGAGTTGCGGGAAGGACGCCAAGCTCGGACCCCACGGTGCATGAGGAGTGGGGGCCGCCCGGCCGCGGGGCGCTCCAGGGCCTCCCAGTCGAGGGTGCAGGTGAGCCAGGATGGAGGGGCACCAAGCTCAGCGATCAAGGGAAATAACACTAATGCAACGTTTTACAGAATCAAAATTAGTGCAGAAAAAAATCCGTGATGAACAAAATATCAAAATTACAAGTCACAGCGGGACTGGACCCTGCCCTCCCGCCTCCCCCTGTCCCGGCCCTGCCCTGGGCAGCCTGAGCCCAAACGCAGGGCAGAGGGGCCAGCAGAAGGGGCGGCAAGGCTGCGGTGGGCGCCACCAGGTGGGCGGGGCCGGGCAGCGAGGGGCCCAGCCCTGAGCTCTCTGGGTGCTACGGGACAAGGGCAACGGCTCCACGTCCCGGCAGCACAAATCTCCCTGGTTCCCCCAAAAGCCAACACCCGAGAGAGGAGCGCCTAGGGCGGGAGCAGGCCTCGTTCCCTCCAGAGCCTTCCAGGCTGCTGGCCCCCAAGGCGCTGAGCTGTCTGCGTCACTGTGGGCTTCCACCTGCATACACCTGAGAGCCAGCCGTGGCCCCGAGCCCACAGCACGGCAAGGCCTGGCACCGTGCTGAGCGGAGCTTCTGACGCTCCCTAAGCTGTCCACGGGCAGCCCCCCCATCCTGCATGACGCCCCTGCCACCAACACTGCGCACGCCACGCGCCCCATGCTCAGAAACCCAGGCCCCGGAGCTGCCACTCTCACCCACCAGCGCTGCCCATGCCGGTCCCCCTCGATCAGCTTCAATCACGCTCAGAAACGAGCCCCAGGCCACGGAGCTGCCACGTGAGGGACGTGGGACCCCAGCCCGGGATGCCTGAGGCAAGGAGGGTCCCCCCAGGCCTCCACGTCCCTGAGCCGGGGGCTCTGCCAGGCAGGGTGGGGGATGGGACCGGGACCCACGGCAAGCGCCCCAAAGGCGGTGGCCCCTCCCATGAAGCAGGGAGGGGTGGGAAAGAGACGGGGCCTGGGGCCAGCAGCAGAGTCAGCCTGGGACGGCCCATGGTCCCTCCTCGGGCGCACCGCCTCCTTGTGCTGCATGGGCCGAGTCAGCTCTGGACTTCTCACACCTGGAGGAGCCACGTCCACGGAGGGAGTGGAGCTGGGCAGGCGGGGGCAGCCTCGGGACCTAGTGCTGCCGTGGACAGTGGCCAGCCTGGCCTCCTGGGAGTCTGTCTGTGACGAGCCCCTACCCACTGGGGCTGAGGGTGGTTTTGTCCTGGGCTCACGGCGGCTCTCAGGTCCCTGAGGAAGGCAGGTGGGCTCTGGGCCACAGACTCGTGTCCCCACCAGCCGGGCTCAGCCAGGTGAACACAGCTTAGGGGGAAAGGGCGGCCGGCACCACCTTCCAGGCCCCAAGCCCACCACAGCCCCGGGCTGGGGGCAACCAGATCCCTGCGAGCGGGGGGGGGGGCACTAAGACCCCTTGTCCTCTCCTTCCCTCCTGAGCCCCCTGTCCTCTCCTTCCTTCCATCAGCAGCCTGGAGGTGAGGCTGAGGTCGCTCACACCATCCGTTTTCCGGAGTCAGTTGGTATTCCAGGCACCGTCAGTCCGCTCCTTGCTACTTTCAGCTCTGTTTGTTCCACTATTTATAGTAGATGGTTTGAGAGACACAAATTACCCCTGTAGGGCGGCCCTCGCATTCCCGGAGAACACTAGCGAAGACCATCAGCTGGAACGGTGGCTAATGAGCTCCTGTCTCTGGTGGGCTAGCAATAAACCTGCCTCTTTTTCTGCAGTGATGAGTGCACTATTAAGCTGTAAGAGGCCTCTCCAAAAACACAGCTTCCTTTAAATAAACCGCTTAATTGCATCCCCCTCAGGGGAGACACGTCCCTCTCCCCTGAGCCGCCTGTCACCCAGGAAGGGAAGGGTGTCTGCAGGGACAGGTTTAGAAAGCGTTCCGCGGCGGCCCCACCCAGCTCCTCGCTCTCAGCTGGTTCCCTGTCAGCATCCTGAGCCCTCCCACAGCTCAGGGAGAGGAAGGAACAAGCACAAGCAGAGAAAGAAAAATGACAAAAAATTTTAGAAAATTGGATTGCTGCCTCTTGCCCACAGCTGGCTCTGTGCTAGGCACGTTTCTAAATACTCCATTTATATTAACTGACGGAATCTTCAAACACCCTTTCAGGTGGGTGCCAATGCTAACACCCATCTAACAGATGGGGAAACCGAGGCACGCTCCAGTCCAGCACTCTGCCGGTCGGAAGCAGCACCCAAAGCTCCCACGGGGCTGGACCGTCCTTCCTAAGTCACCGTGTGCTCGTGGCCTGCATTTCGCCTCTCAATTGAGTTACTTTTCAGTACGTGCCCAAATCCATAAGCTTATGGAATAGTTAAGTCCGATCTAGAGCTGGACGAGCACCTGAGCATGCTGCGGGAGGGGGCAGCCAGGCCTGCTTGGTGGCCGTAGGACATCAGGGATGTCAGTGGGAGACTGGTGGGGGCTGGAGCAGGCGCTGGGCGCTGAGCCACCATGTCTGTAAAGCTCCTCTCTGCGCGGAGCTGGCCCTGGAACAGACCCAGGGCTGCTGGCCGGACAGCATCTCCGGGAGTCAGTTTGAGAAATGGTGATGGGGTCACCCCAGGGAGGTGGGGCGGGCGAGGACAGCGTTCCCGTGCATTCCCTTCCTGCCTCTAGACCTGGAGCCTGCGTGTGCTCCCAGGTCCTGCTCAAATGACTCGCAGTGCCTTCCAGCCCTGGCCCCCTGCACAGACCAGGGACCTCAGCCAGGGGCCCAGCTGGGGGCGGCTCTGGGGACAGGGCCTGTGGCAGGGAGCAGTGGCCTTCTACCGTGTTGCCTGGAGGAAGGACGAAGCCATGGATTGTCCACTCCCCTGAGGACTTGAGCGGCTTCCACGGCCTTTCCCATCACCGTGGCTCTGGCTGGCCCCCGCTGGCACCATGAGCCCTCTCTGTGGGCTTCCCTGAACCCTCAGGATGGCCCGCTCTCTCCCTGCGCTCCAGAGGATGGGATGGGGGCACAGAGAGGGCAGGCGCTGGCTACAGGTCACACAGCAGAGGGCCGTGCCCCAGCCCTGGCACCTCCTGCCGCTGCCCATGAGGAGGGCCTGGCTGGTGGTCATCACCCCATAGGGTGCCCCCAGCCTGACAGCCAAAGGGCTGCTGATGCAAAGCACCAGAACTCTGCTGCAATTCTAAAGGGTTTTTATTTGGGGTAGAAGCTTACAGATACCAGGCCATAAAGAGTCCAGCTCAAGGTACCATAAAAGGGACTTCCTCACCAAAGATGGTTGCCGGTCTCTGCGACAACGGTCCAGCCCTCCTCCTTCCTCCTGGGGCTCCGTGGCCCCAGCGTCTTCTGATCTCAGCTGCAGGCTGGCACAGGGCTCGTCTCTCTTCCCGGGGCCTCGGGTTCAAAGTTCTCTCCTCTGCTGTGTCTATGGAGCTCTCTTTCTTCTGTGCGAGGGTCCGTTTATATCAACCCACCAAGGGGATGGGGACTCAACCTGAGTCATACCTACCGACGTGGTCGAATCAAAGCCCTAATCTCAACACGATTTGATCAAAGGCTTCTCGGCCGGATCCAATACAATCAAAGGGTGTCACACCCAGAGGAAGAGACCAGTTTACAAACTCAATCTCTTTTGGGGTTCGTAAATAATCTCAAACTGCCACACAGCCAAACTCCGGCCGTGGGTTGGTGGGGGCCAGGAAGGAGCCCCCAAGAGCCTTCAGAGGGGCTGTGGCCCTGCTGACACCTGGATTTCAGACTTCTGGCCTGCAGACAACGAATCTACCAGGCTCGTGGCATTTGCGAGGCCAGCCTGGGGCGCCGGGCTCAGGCGCCTCCGCTCAGGGGGCTGCACTGGAGAGCAGCCCGTGACCCACCCCAGGTCGAGACCCTGACACCATCCCCTCGGGTTCCCAGGACACTCACACAGTAGGGGCTTGTCCAGGGAAGGGCGGTGGGCCCAGGCAGCTGTGGCCACAGCAGCGCCTGTGCTCCTGGCGCACGTGGGTGTCAAAGACAGAGCGCCGAGGGGAAGGCGGAAGGCGGGCAGGGACGCTCCTACGGTACAGCACGCAGCCTGAGGGTGCAACAGCAAACCCAGACTGGGGGAAGCTGCAGGTCGGACGGCAGCCCCTTCCGCAGACAAGGCCTGGGAAGAGAAGGGAGGGCAGGACCTGGGCCGAGAACAAGACACTCCAACTAAAACGCTAACGGCCAGGTCTCACCGCCCCTCAAGCAGTTAAACGCAGACTCATCGCGGACCCGGCAGTCCCGCTCTTAGGTATATCCCCAGGAGGACGGAAAAAGAACAAAGCCCACCGCGTGCCCCTGCTCACGGCCGCCGAGCTCCCGGAAGCCACGGCTGAGGGCTGGGCCGGCAAAGCGGGAGACGCTCGATGGCGCAGCGCTCGGCCGCGGGGAGGGACCGTTCCGACACCCGCCACGGCGCGGCGGGGCCTTGACAACACGACGCGCAGTGCACGGAGCCGGCGCCCAAGGACAAATACCGTAAGCGTCCTTTACGCGACCTCTCCGGAATAGGCAAACCCAGAGGCCGAAAGCGGGCTGGCGGGTGCCAGGGGCTGGGGGAGGCGCAGTGGGTGATGCTGCTGGGTGCAGGGGGCTGCTGGGTGCAGGGCGCTGGTGAGGACGTCCTGCCACGAGGAGAAGCGGTGGCGCCCGCCCCTGCTTAAGCGCAGAGTGTCGCTCACGCTGTTTTAGGTGGTGTGTTTTACCACGATTTAAAGAGGCTGAAAGGGAACAGACGGGAGCACACCAGAGACAGCCGTGCGTCACGCCCCGGGGTCGCCTGCGGCGCGGGCGGCTGTGACGGGCGGGCGCGTGGAGGGCCCTGGGTGCCCACTCGGACCGTGACCCTCATCGTCACTTACTAAGCCACACGCTGGGCTTGGGCTTTTCCATAACTGGGTTTTGGGATAGAAAGATGTGGCCACGCCACACACGCCCCCACTAAACGTCCCTGCGTGTCGCGCAGGGCGCCAGGTTACCCCCGACCCCGTGCACTCCCGTCAACGAGCTTTGCCGCTCCCGCGCCCCCAGGCCACGCGGACGGCTTCCTGGGTGGCCGTGGCACCCTCCAGGCGTACGAAACAGCAGTTAATTCTCAAGGTGTTTCAAACACTGGTCCACTTCGGTTCCTACCTTTCGCACGGGCAGTGCTCTCCCCGCACAGACACCTGCTTTTGGCCGTGTCTGTCGGCTCTTGGAAGCTGAAGCACATTCTGTCATCAGAACAGATTTACAACTGGTGGGCGGGTCCAAGGGCCCCCGGAGCCTGGCAAGGCCACAGCGTCCGGGAACTGCAGACCCAAACCACCCGCGTCAGCGCAGCACCCGGGCCGGGAGCAGGAAGCCGGGGGGCCAGGGGCGGCGGCAAGGGTCTTCCCCAGCCCCAAAGCCGGGCCCGCTGTCGGTGGCATCGTCCCTCGCCCCTTCCGCCACCCCCGCCGCAGGGCCCTCCACGGCCTCCGAGGCACCCGTCTCAGCCTGCACCCCGGTGCCGAGGGCAACCACAGGAGGCCGCCTGGCGCTCGGGCATCACCCCCGCTCGCCCTCTGGCACCCTGCAAGTTTAGAAGGTGACAATGGGGACGGACGTCAGCTGGAGTCGACCCCCGCCAGGCCTTCGCTCTGGTCCAGTCCTCACAAACGACTCGGAACCGGCGCTCAGGGGGGTCGGAGACTCGCCCCAGGTCGCCCAGCGAGCCCTGTAGGGAGGAGGACACCACGCTCCGTGTCTCCAACGGGGAAGTGGGCCCGAGCAGCAGGACGCCCTGAGGGACCTGGGTCTCCCGGCTGCTGGGGAACCGAGGGGAAGCGCTTGGAACCAGGGGCTCCAAGGGGCACCTCCGCCCACGGGCTCTCGGAGCTCGGGGTCTGAGCTAGTTTGGGGGCCCCTGGGGGCCCTAGATGCCTCTGGAACTCAGAGCTCAAGGGGCAGCGCCCGCTGAGCTGGAGCTGTCCCCCGGGACCGTGAGACGTGGGGCGGTGGGCTCCTCCTCCCTCCTCCCACCCCCATGGCTCACACACCCCAGCCCCCGCGGGAACCCCAGAGCCTGGTGCCGCCCTCTGCCCGTGGCCTCCCGTGCCACCTGCACAGGAGGTCACCCACGGGACCGTCCAGGCTGCAGAGGGGAGTCCAGGGGAAGGGTCACGGTGAGGGTGTGGGGGAGGTGGGGGCCGCAGTGCTCGCGTGGACATGGGGGAGGGCGGGGGTGGTGGAGGAGGAAGGCAGAATGAGCTGCAAGGGTGAAAAACCATGAAAAAGGCACATGCCCACGCCCAGGTCACCGGCAGGGAGGCGGCTGCCCCAGGGCCCT
>JAQZBX010104475.1:0-10941 GCA_029593785.1 Cabassous unicinctus | reverse complement strand
CCTGGAGAGAAATGCAGCCCCAGGAAGAGAGGAACCCAAGAAGCCTGAACCCTGGCAAATGTCAGCAGCTGTCTTGCTCCAACACGTGGCAATGGAGTTTGGTGAGGGAGGAAACTTATGCTTTATGGCCTGGTAACTGTGGACTTCTACCCCAAATAAATACCCTTTATAAAAACCAACTGATTTCTGGTATTTTGCATCAGTACCCTTTGGCTGACTAATACACATATGTATCAATGAAATTGATTTTTTTAAGAGAGTAAACATAGAAGCACATGATCCATATCAAAGAGCTCTTCCCTTCCAAGTGAGTATAAATTCTTAATTCATTTGAGCTCCAAAGAGATAAAGAGAAACAAACAAACAAACAAAAAACAGAAAAGACTAACAAACCACATTCTGTTATCTCTCACCCAAGAGACATAATATCTCACCCAAGAGACATAAACAACTATTGATCTGTTTATAGCGATCATGAAATGATCAGATCATAAAACCAGATTCCCAACCAAAAAGGCTAACACACCATATTTTTTATTGTCTCTTATCCAACAAAGAATAGATCTCTAAAAACATTAATTCATTTAGAGGTGACTAAACAAAACAAAACAAAACAAAAAAGGGAAATAGCATAGCAAGTGTTAGGGAAGATGTGGAGAAATAAGAATATATTTGATTTGGTGGGAATGTAAAATGGTACAGCCACTCTGGAAACAGATTGGCAATTTCTCAGAAAATTAAATATAGAATTACCATATGACCTGGCTATCCCACTTCTAGCTAATACCCAAAAGAATTGAAAACAGATTAGAACAAATATTTGCACACTGGTGTTCTTAGTGGCATTATTCACAATTGCCAAAAGATGCAAGCAACCCAAGTGCCCATCAACTGATGAATAGATAAACAAAATGTGGTCTATACATACAATGTGTATTAGTCAGCCAAAAGGGTGCTGATGCAAAGTACCAGAATTCTTTTGGCTTTTATAAAGGGTATTTATTTGAGGTAGAAGCTTATAGTTACAAGGCCCTAAAGAGTCCAACTCAAGTTTACTTCCTTACCCAAAGTCTGTTGACATGTGTTGAAGAAAGACGGCAGGCGATGTCTGCGAGGGTTCAGCCTTCGTCTTTCCTCTTAAGGCTCCATGGTCCCCGCTTCTTCCAATCTCAGCTGTAGGCTGGCATAGGGCTCATCTCTCTTCCCGGGGTTCATTTCTTTCCAGGCTCAACTGCTCTGTTCTCTTTACAAGGTCCCCAATAAACTATCAGTCTTATCTCTCTTCCCGGGCTGCAGGATCCTCTATGTATCTTCTCTGTGTATCTACTTCTCTTGCCTTCTTGATTGATTATACTTTTATATAGCCCACCAAGGGGCCAGGAAATTAACCCTGTATGCCCTAATGGTCAAATCAAAGCCCTAATCTTAACATAATTTAATCAAAGGCATCTCAGCTGATCTAATACAATCAAAGGGTTATCATGCCCAGAGAAACAGACCAGTTTACAAACATAACCAATCTTTTTTTTGGAATTCATGAATAATCTCTAACTGCCACATAATGGAATATTATTCAGTCATAAAAAGCAATGAAGTTCTGATATATGCAACAAAATGGATGAAGCTTGAAGACATCATTTCAGGTGAAACAGTCCAGACACAAAAGGACAAATATTGTGTGATCTCACTGATATGAAATAATTTGGATAAGAAAATCCACAGAGTCAGAAACTACAATACAGGTTACTACAGGCCAGGGTGGGCTTACAGAATGGGGCATTAATGCTTAATTGGTCCAGAGTTTCTGTTTGTGGTGATGGAAACGTTTTGGTAGTGGATTGAGGTGATGGTAGCACATCAATGTAAATGTAATTAACACTGTTGTGTTACATATTTGAATGTGGTTAAAAGGAGGAATTTTAGGGTGTATATATGTTATCAGAATAAAAATAAAAACAAACATAGGACTTTAAAACACGGTGAACCCTAAAGTAGACTATGATCTACAGTTAATAGTACAATGATAATATTGTTTCATCAATTTAACAAAAGTACCACTCAAAAGAAAAATGTTAAAAATAGGGAAAACTATGGGGAGGGGGAGTGCCTTATATAGGAACCCTGCATTTTCTGCATGATTTTTCTATAAATCTACATCTCTAATTTAAAAAAAATCAAAACATAACAAAAAATACATATAAAAGTATAGCATCTCATACTTAGTAGAATTTTAATCTCCCATTTATACCCCTTATATTTCTTTCTAGGTATGTGACTAGTTGGAAAACATGGCATAATGAATGTATATTCATATTGCTCTTCATCCTTCTTCAGTGTTTAAAGCAATACTGTTTTGCTTCAGTTATTTTCAAAATAGTTTGAGTTGTGTTCAGCAAACATGTTGAATACCATCAATTCTCAAATAATATTTGAGGAGTTTAAGGTTCTTACTCATACGTCTCATAACTACCTTATCTGACTCATTTTATCAGTGCATTGTTTTCATGACATAATAGCATTAGCATTTTAGCATATTGTTTTGCCCATAATAGTTGTTCAAATAAAGATATGTTTTAGTAAAAAACGTAAAGCAAGAATTTCTTTCTATGGGGTGTCATGCAGTCGTGGGTTTGACCTCAGGCTGTTGGCTGAGAGGGTCAGAAATGACAGCTGCCTCTATGACCTTTAATGAAATCAGGGCTAAGCCTTCCTTGGCAGTCAGCACCTACGTGTTCTTTCATATATCAGCTTCCCAGGGGCTGGCTAGGACGGCAATGCTCCATTTCCTCCCTGACCCACAGGCATGCCTGTCTCAATATCCACTTGACTGCATCGTGACTGTAATTATTATTTCTTTTTGACTCAGCTAATTGTGTTTGCAGCCTCTTCCTCTTCCTTGTTCTGCAAAATGACCCTCAGATGTTTTTTAACAAGAGTGCCTGTAACAAGAAACAAATTGTTTCTGGGGAGTGCTATTTACCTTTTTTATTTTCTGCTTTGTTAGCGACGTAGAGGTTTCATTAGGAGGGAGCAAATGAATTGCAGAGACAGCTAATCTTACACTCACACACACACACACACACAAGAGAGCACAACCAAACCATGGAAGAATAAAGGAATGAGAGGTACCTTTTTCATAACGGGGCTTATTGTTGCATCATTATTTGAATAAATTATATACTAAGTAGTTGGTGTCCCAGTCGCACAATGGAGATCCACATTTTCACTTATGTAGAAATGGAGCCAAACTTGCAGTAACTCACAAATGTGATGAGATAGAGCACTACAGCATTTTTATTGGCTTAAAAATCCCATGCATTCTCAACAGGGAAATATCTTGCATTTAGAATAGCAGATAAGTAAAAGCAAAGCCTGGATTATGACAGTTAACCTCTGTGAAAGTTCTAAGACAAAGGCATAAAACTCAGCAATATGCATGCAATAATTACGGTCCTTTGAGAGACTGTGCAGTATCTATTCCATGTTGAAATGCCTGCCTGCCATTCTGTACTGAACTGAATACCCAGAGAAGATTAAAGTAGAAATGTGGAACATCCCCAAAAGTCTTAGCTGAAAGGGGAGGAAGAGATGTTTATGTATCTGTAAAAAGAATATACAACATCTCTAATATTAGGTGGCCTGGAGAGTCCCTCACTTATTAGGGCCTATTCCAATCAGCAGGTATAAGATATTGAGTTATCCTGGGGTATTTCTCCCAAACCTTTGAAGAATATAACCTTTGAAGAACAGAGAGGAAGAATTTAAATTCCACCAAACAACTCCTTAGTAAGAAATTCAATAAACTGGTGTACAGAGGAGAAGAGATAATGATATCACAACTGTTGACTCTTACCCATGAAGAGTCTTAAGGAAGTTACAGTGAAGAAGATTTTAGTTTATTATAGGAAAAAAGTATTCTAAAAATTAAAACACTTCAATAATGGAATGGGTTTTCTTATGAAGTAGTGAGTTCCTCATCACTGTAAGGATTAAGCAAACGCTAGATGACTTAAATATCTGTCCATTGATTTATTGTCATGTATTTATTTAACAAATATTTATTGAATTCCTACTTACAACTCAGGGGATGTCGAGCTAGAAACATCAAAGATACATCCATGCAAAAATTATATAAATATTCTGAGTACAGGGTCAAGAATTGCAAATGCAGCCATATAAATGTATGTGTCTTAAATACCTGAATTTTCTACACCAGGAACCGTTTTTGTTCCATGGATCCCTTTGCCAGTCAGATGAAAACCATGGACCTCTTCTCAGAATGTAGTGGCAGATAGCTTTATGACACTCAACATTGGTATGTCTTTAAATTAAATCTTAGGATTATTCAAAATTATGCTTTACAACTTTCCAATAATTTCAATACCCTGATAACCTAACATGGTTCAAAATCTCTTCAAAGGATCATTTTCGGCAAACATTTAGAAATTCAAGTTTTCCCACGGCATCATACACCCATCTCTGCCTTCCTTACCAACCTTTTTGCAAGCAGTTATCCACTGTACTTAGGACACACTACATCAAAATAAAAATCATACTAAGTCCACACTATACTGTGTATTATTTAATAAATATATCACACCCACTCCAAAACATTAGGAATAATGTTTTTTTGAATTTTCAATTCAAGCTCACGGGCCCCCTGAAATCCAAGAACCCCTGATCTACACTTTTCAAACTCATTTAGATTTTACCTGTGTCCCAATACAATGTTCCCAGTCTGCTCACTTGTGGCTTCCCTTTCACTTTTATCTCATTGTTCAGTAGTTACTTTTCCAGACAAATTGAGTCAGAAACATTGCTTTGGTGCTCTCTTTTGCATGGGAAGTTGTCAGGCTGAGTCTGACCTGCCTTTCCATCAGGATTATAAAGGTGACGGATAGTCAATTTCAGGGATTCATGATCCATTTTACCACGGCGCTTCACCTTGCAGCTAAGTAATACAGCTGTGATAAAATCAGCCATAATCACTGCATCTTACTCAGCCCTGCCTTGGCCATAAATATTAGTTTCATAACAGAAAAGCAAATGGAATGAGAGGGGAGATAGAAGGTTGATGAAGGCAAATGTGAAGGTTTATTCATAGTGACTAATGGGAGAATGTGTTTATGGTTTTTACCCTATTCATTTTTCTGTAGAGTGAATGGGGACATATATTAGGTAATCAAGAAGTTTGCTTGCAGTTGATTCATCAAAATCAATTATAACCATTGTATTTAATACTTACCTGCATTCAAAACTATTCAGTTAAACAAATCCCAGTCATGAAGTCCTTATAATTTAATATATGACTATGCATATGCACAAGCTCACATACCCAACTCCTTTTTGGGCACAGTTATACAAACAATGGTATAAATATTAAATAAAGAGTGAATGGATACTTACCTGGCAGGGGAGATACCATGATCACAAAGGTGATTTTCCCAGGGCGAGGCTTATCCATTGCACTCCGGATGTTCTGACCCCTGTGATTTCCCCAAGTGTGGGAAACTCGACTGCATAATTTGTGGTAGTGGGGGACTGCGTTCGCGTTCTCCCCAGAAAAAAAAAAAAAAGAGTGAATGGAAGAAAGTGATAGAGAATTCTTGGAGGCAAGATTTATTATTTCAATCATTCATTGCTGAGCCATGCACTGTGCTAGGTGCAAAACGAATAGCAGTGATGGAAGCAGAGAAAGAGCCATCCCTCACAGAGCTTACATTAGAGATGGGAGACAGTCAATAAATAATAAATAAAATAAATTGTATCAAATGTTATCAGTGATGAGGGTTAAAAAGAAAAATAAACATAAAGGGAGTGCATATAAAATATCAGGGGTGGGGTAATATTTGGATACCCTGGCTGATATTTTAGATACCTGCCTGCAAGAGTGATAGTTGAGTAAACAACTTGAAATAAATTAGAGAGTAAGCCATACAGATGTTTGGAAGGTGAATAGCAAGTTCAAAAGAACTGAGGCAGGAGTGTGTGAATATCCTTGAGGAGGCTGGTGTGGCCATTGCAGATTAAGCAAGGGGAAGACAAGGACAGAGAACACCAGCAGTCCAGATGAGAAGGGGCTCTAGAGCACTTCAGAAGGACTTTGGCTTTGTCTCTCAGTGAGATGCTAAGTCGCTGAGGTATTTTAAGCACAGGACTGACATGGTACAACTTAAATGTTTACATGATCGTTCTGACTGATATGAGAATGATATGTAATAAAAGGCAAAAATAAATAAATAAATAAATAAATAAATGAATGAATAAATAAATAAATAAATAAATAAGCAGGGATCACAGTTAGGAGATTAGCAGACCATTGCAATATTCCAGACAGTAGAGGATGCTAACTCAGACAAGGGTGGTAGCAATGGTGGTGGTGAGAAGTGATTAGATTGTGGATAACTTTTAAGGTAGATCCAACAGTATCTCATGGCAGAATGAATGTGGGGTATGACAGTAAAAGAGAAATCAATGAAGATAGCAAGTTGTTTGATCTCAGCAATAAGAAAGATGGATTTACCATCAATTTGAATGAGAAGAAATGAGAAATGAGAAGGCTTGGAAAAGACCAGTTCAATTTTATTTTATTTAATTAATTAATTAATTTTATTTTATTTTAAAAAGAAATTTAGATTACATAAATGTTACACAAAAATATAGGGGATTACCATATGCCCTGCTCCCTAGCCCTCTCACATTTTCCCACATCAACAGCATCCTTCATTAGTGTGGTACATTTGCCACAATTGATGAACACATCTTAGAGCATTGCCACTAAGCAATGATTACAGTTTACATTGTAGTGTACACTCTCTCCCACACATTTTTGAAAGTTATTACAAGCTATATAATGGCCTGTATCTGTCATTGCAATGTCATTCAGGATAATTCCCAAGTCCAGAAAAAGCCCCCCAAGTTACACCTATTTTTCCCTCTCCCTTCACTCAGAACCTCTAGTGGCCACTGTCTCCACATCAGTGATAAAAGTTCTTCCATTGCTAGGATCACAAGTCTACAGTAGAACAGCTGTAAGTCTACTTTAGTCCATCGTCGATTCCCCAATCCTGAGGATTCTGTAATGGTGGTGCCCACTCCACCTTTAATTGAGAGGAGGCTTAGATCCCATGGGGCACATGGATGGGACTTTCTTGCTTGCAGTTGCAGACTCTTTCTCTTCCTTGAGATGGTCGTTGTCAGTCATCATCTCCTTGTTAGTTGTCCTGGGTGAGTACAATGAACTGGAGAGTAGGTGTTGCAAGTCTGTTGAGATTCAGGGCCCAACTGGCACATGGAGAGACCAAAGATTTAAGTCTCTTGGACATACACCTATCAACTCTAGTACTAACTATTAATTCAAATAGACGGGCAGCAGAGCCATGTGTAGGGAAAACACAACTGAGTCCAACTCTATCACACTGGGGAGTGTGAATTCCAAAGTAGGGCCCACTGGCAGGATGCCAAACTCCTGAGCTGTCTGCCCTACCTATAGTGTTTGGTTGTCTCCAGAGCCCTCAGGAGCCCTGCTATTTGAGGTAGTATTTACTTTGGCAGTCAATGAATTCCTGCTGAGACGTGCATAAGCGCAACTCTGAAATGACTTCCCGACTCACTTTGAAGTCTCTTAGTCATATAAACTCATTTGTCTTTACTCTTTCCTTCTTTCAGTCAAGGTCTTTTTCCAGTGGTATTGCTAGTTGGTTCTTGGTAGTAATCCCTCAATGCCAGGGAAGCTCATCCCCAGGAGTCATGTCCCATGCTGGGCAGAAGGTAATGCACTTATATGCTGAGTTTTGGCTTAGAGAGAGGCCACATTTGAGCAACAAGGAGGCTCTCAGGAGGTAAGGCTTAGGTACCCTATAATACTATGCTAAGTTTCAATTTCAAAAGTAATTCATAAGCACAGTCATCACAATCAAAGGTCCATCAATGGTACATCCTCCTATAATAGTCACTGCCCCTGTACTCACAGGATTCTTGATGTCCCATTAAGGAATGTGGCAGAGCTTTCCAGGATGGGAATTCGACATTTCTTTGGTTTTTGTGTGGGTCTCCACCCACTGTGACAATGCCCCTGAGCACTTGAACACATTCATGTGCCTTATAGGTATGCCCCAGGTGAACCTCCTCCCATACATCCCCCTTCTCTGACACCCCACACCAATGATCCTCCCCTGCCACTGTTGTAACCCTTCTGTGATACAAAACTTCTTCAAAATTGAAGCGAACAAAATAACTGAATACAATTAATAGAAAAATGATATAATAATGATGGTTTTAGAAATACCGAATAAAATACAAAAACCTTTAAAAAATGTTTGAAATAATATAAAATATAAAATTCATGTCTTTCATTTCTGTAAGATCTGCTGTCTTGTATGTACAATGACATTTTCTTCCATTTATTTGCCCAATGTCTTATTTTTTTTCATTTTGTCTTCAAAGAAGATTTGGGTACAGAAAAGTCAGATACAGATTATAGGTGATTCTCATATACCCAACGTCCTCTCTCTTTTCCCCTTTCCCCCGTTAATAACGTTTTACATGTGAATGGTCCATTTGTTACAATTGATGTACAGATATTGAAATATTGCTACTAACCATGGTCAATGATTTACATTATGGTTTACATTTTGGATCATGCACTTTTATAAATTTTGATGAAGTTTAATGTAGCCTGTATTCGTCCTTGCAGGATCCTGTAGAACAATTCCATCATCCCAAAAATGTCCTGTGTTCCATCTATTCTATTCCTCTGTCCCTCTCCCCTCAGGACCCATGATAACCACCAAGATTAACTCATTGAAGGACTAGATTTATAGATACTTGCAACAATAATGAGGGCTTAACATACTGGCCTGTTCTCCCCTATTAGGCACTGCCTATGCTCTCAAGAGTCTCCCACCCCTCTACTTGAGAACATAGCAGAACTCCCCTGGACGGGAGTCCAACACCTTCCCACTCATTATGTGAGCCTAGGAGCTCAATTTTAGGTATGTTAAGTTTGAGATGCCTGTCAGACATCAAAGTGTAGATTTCAGATAAGGGATTAGATATATGAGATTGGATTCCAGGGCAAAGATCTAAGCAGAGGATTTCATTTAGAGGCCATCAGCATATTAAAGCCATAAGATTGGATGATGTCACCTAGGTAGAAAGAAAAGAGAAGAGGTCCATGGACTGAGCCTTGAGCACACAAACTTTTAGAAAGTCTCTCCTGGAATGTGTAATTAACCAGCTTTCTACCCTACCTCTGCGAGTCACATGTCCCTATAATTCTAAATTTTTTCTTTCCTTAGTTGAACTCCAAAACATAAGCATATTGGAGCGAGGAGTTTGGGGTGGCACCTATAACCTGGATGTGGTACCATTAGTCATTGCAGTATCATCAATAGAGGCATCAACTATTTATTGTGCATATATTGGACACCAGGCACTGTGCTAAGCATTCCATGTAAGTTTGTGCTCTTAACGCTCCCAATAAGCCTAAGACAGGCATCAGTATCCCCATTCTGCAACTGTGGACATTGGAGCTTGAAGATCACACATAAAGTATGATTTATCTCACTTCAACGCTGGGTCTTTCTATGAGATAATACTTAAGAGTCCTTGCAATTATCTTTGTTTTCTATTAGAATTATTTCTGTACTTCAGTCCTCCACCCCCACTCCTTTAGAAGTATGAAGGAGCTTCACACTGAGTTTGCATGATATGAATTGTTAAATGGGAAGAAGGAAGGAATTTTAACCAAACAGAATTAGATTGACTCTACTTAGTAGATACGTGATTGTGGGCAAGTTACTTAACTTCTCTGAACCTCAGATTCCTTATTTGCAAAAAATGAAGAATAATAGCATTAAATAAATGATATTTAACTACAGGATGATTGGAGTATTAAACAAGATCACATATGTAAAATACCTGGTCTACTACCTGGGATAAGGCAGACACAATAAATGTCTCTATTGCTGTTGTTATCCTCTCCATTATTATTTGAGTAAATGTGCTACCTCCTGCCTATTCACTATTCTCTCCAAATACTGTGCTCCATCTGGTTACACTTTATCCTCTGACCCCTAGAAATCTGCCACCCCTTAACCCCACCTCAGGCAGTTTCCAGGTCTCAATCCTTATGCAGCTCACACTTTTGTTTCCCATTATATCCTATATGATGGCATCCTTCATCTTGTAAGGAATTCTAAGTGTGTTATAAATCCTTCTAACAAAACCATGAGGCAGATTGACTTGGTTATAGAACACATTACAGTGAGAACCAAGGTCTTTACCATCATCTTCGATAATGAATGTTTACCGAATTTGTATTACATGTTGAGTACTCAAAGCATAACACAACACCATTACCATTGCCCTCTAGAAGCATCTATTTTACATGAATCTCCTAAGTCTCACATCATTGAATTGGAGAGTCCCTTCCTTTCTGCTACACCTACTATACCAATGAAATAGACTTATTTAAAAAATCTGAATTGGATAAATAATTTCCAGGAAATTTATTTTATTTTATATCTATTCATCTCAATGAATAAAATTAATAAAAAAGTTATTTTTATTAGACAATATATATGAAATTAATGAAACTTTCTGATATTGTGAATTTAGACTTCCCATGTTACAATTTCCTTTGTTCTTTCAGTGTTCCCCAGGCTGCTACACTGCATTTCACTCTCTCAATCTTTTGTTTGTTAAATTTGAGGGTTAACAATCAACTCCTTCAGGCTTCTCTCCATTCCATTCACTTGCATTATGACTTTTTTTCCCATATATTCTCTTATAGTCTATTTGTTTTTCAATGTGTCGTTGCCCTCTGCCATCTTCCACTCCATTTCCCTCAGGTTCCCATTTTATATTCTAGTTTGTTTTACTTGGGTTTTCTCTGTGGGTTCATAGTCCTATACTTGGGCAATGCAGTTACCTATTCCT
>JAQZBX010104474.1:0-10947 GCA_029593785.1 Cabassous unicinctus | reverse complement strand
TGTCTCCAGAGCCCTCGGGAGCCCCTCTGTGTGGGGTGATATCCACTTTGGTGTTCTATCAGATCCTACAGAGGTGTTCGTAAGCATTAGATCTGGGATGACCTCCCGACTCTCTTTGAAGTCTCTTAGCCACATGAACTTATTTCTCTTTACTCTTTCCCCCATTTATTCAAGGTCTTTTTCCAATCGTGTTGCCAGTTGGCACTTGGTATTAAACCCTCGTTGCTAGGGAGGCTCATCCCCAGGAGTCATGACCCACGTTTGGGGGAAGGTAATGCATTCATATGCTGAGTTTGGCTTAGAGAGAGGCCACATTTGAGCAAAAAAGAGGCTCTCAGATGGCAACCCTTAGGCACCCCATAACAGTAGGCAAAGTTTCAATTACAAGAGCAAAGACTCATTAGGCTAGTCCACAATAACAAGAACCCATCAGTAGGCCATCCTCTTTTGCCAGACACTGCCTCTGCACTCAGGATACTGCTGCTGCTCCCTTGGAGAATGTGGCTGAGCTCTCCAGGCTGGGAATTCATATTCCCTACTTTATTGAGTGATTGTCTACCCTCTGTAACCATGCCCCATCCCTTGATCTTTTGCACAATTATATATATATTTCATGTATATTCAGATGAACTTACTCCCATGAATCCCCCATCCCAGACACCTCCCACCAATAAACTTCTGCAGCCCCCATTGTAACCCTTCTGTGATCCAAACCTTCCTTGAACATGAAGACCATATAATAACAAAATACAATTAAGAGGAAAAAGAAATAATAATGATAAGCTTAAATGCAAGAGATAAGTACAAGGAAGCTCAGAAGAAAAAAAAGAAACTAAACTAAAAATAAAATATAATTAGCGGATTGGGACAATCAAAAAAATGGGAAAACAAACAAAAAAAAATACTTTAAAAAAATTATTCTTCTTTCCTTTTATCTCTGCATTATCAGATGTCCCATGTACCATGACACTTTCCCCTCTCATTCCCCAGTGTCTCCCAAATTTTCATTTAATTTTCAAAGAAATTTTAGGTCACAGCAGAGTCACACATGGATTACTAATACTCCCACATAACCAACCTCCCTCCCCCTTCCCCACCCCATATTAAAAGCTTTTTTTTTATGCATGTTAGCATTGTTATAACTGTTATACAGATAGTAAAGCATAGCAACTAAACATTGTTGATGGTTTACAGTATAGTTTACAATTTAGATTGTACAGTTTAATAATTTTTGATGATATTTACCATGTCCTGTGTCCATTACTGTAAGGTAATGAAAAATACTCCCTGTGACCACTAAATACCCCATTTGATCTTAACTGTTCCTTCCACCCATCCCCCTGAGGCATATGACACTCCGCAGTGTTGACTCATGGATGACAACATTCATAGTTACATGCCCTGCATATTCCAACCTGCCCATCCTAATCTATCCACCTGTCAATCTGCACCAGCAAACCCAGTAATATCACTACCCATCTGTCCTATCCTTCAATATGCAACTATACTCTATCCCTTTACCATAGATTATGTTCATATGGGTGACGGCTCACAGCCTACTCTTCTCTTTCTCTCACTTGTTAACCTATCTTTCAGACATTGGTTCTCAGAGACTGCTCTCTTTCCTCAGTTCAAATCATTGAGGTCATATACTGTTCATCCTTCAATTTCTGGCTTGCTTCACTCAACATAAGGTCTTCAAGATTCATCCATGTTATTCCGTGTGTTAGTACTTTATTACTTCTTACAGCTGAGTAGTATTCCATTGTATGTATGTACCACATTTTGCTTATCCATTCATCTGTTGATGGGCACTGGGGCTGATTACGACTTTTGGCAATGGTGAAAAATGCTGCTATGAACACTGGTGTGCATATATCTGTTCATGTCTTTGCTTTCAGTTCTTCTGGGTATATACCCAGCAGTGAAATCACTGGATCCTAAGGAAGATCTATTGTAAGCTTTCTGAGGAATTGCCAAACTGTCCTCCACAGTGGCTGGACCATTCCACAATCCCACCAGCAGTGGATGAGGGTTCCTATTCCTCCACATCCTCTCCAACACTTAGAGTTTGCTGTTTTTTTTAATAGCTGCCATTCTGATGCGTGTAAGATGGTATCTCATTGTAGTTTTGATTTGCATTTCCCTGATAGTAAATGATGTCGAGCATTTTTTCATGTGCTTTTTAGCCATTTGTATTTCTTCCTTGGAGAAGTGTCCTTTCAGGTCACTTGCCCATTTTTTAAATGGATTGTTTGTCTTTTTATTTTCAAGGTGTAGGATTTCTTTATATATGCAGGGTATTATGCTCTTATCAGATATTTGGTTACCAAATATTTTCTCCCATTGGGTAGGCTGCCTTTTTATTTTCTTAATAACTTCCTTTGAGGTGCAGTAGTTTTTAATTTTGGGGAGATCCCATTTATCTATTTTTTCGCTTGCTGCTCGTGCTTTGGCTCTAAAGTTCATAAAACCATTTCCTATTACAAGGTCCTGTAGATGCTTTCCTTCATTATCTTCCAAGGTCTTTATGGTTTTGGCTCTTATATTAAATCTTTGATCCATCTTGAGTTGATTTTTGTATAAGGTGTGAGATGGAATTCTTCTCTCATTCTTTTGGAAATGGATATCCAGTTCTCCAAGCACCACTTGTTAAAGAGGCCATTCTCTCCCACCTGAGTGGGCTCGGTAGCCTTGTCGAATATCAGATGACTGTATATGCAAGGATCTAATATCAGAACTCTCAATTCAATTCCGTTGGTCAGCAGGTCTATCCTTGTGCCAATACCATGCAGCTTTGATCACTGTACCTTTGTAATATGTTTTAAAGTCCGGTAATGTGATACCTCCAACTTCATTTTTCTTTTTCAATATGTATTTGGCAATTTGGGGCCTCTTACCTTTCCAAATATATTTTCTGGCTAGTTTTTCCAGTTCCTTAAAATATATAGTGTTAATTTTTATTGGGATTGCATTAAATCTGTAGAGTAGTTTAGGTAGGATAGATATTTTGATAATGTTTAGTCTTGCTATCCATGAACAGGGAATATATTTCCATTTATTTAAGTCTTCTTTGATTTCGTTTAGCAGTGTTGTGTAGTTTTCTGTATATAAGTCCTTTCCATCTTTAGTTAAATTTATTCCTAGGTATTTGATTCTTGTAGTTACTATTGTAAATGGCATGTTTTTATGATTTTCTCCTCCAATTGCTTTTTATTGGTGTACAGAAATGCTAGTGATTTTTGATCATTGATCTTATAGCCTGCAATACTACTGATCTCCTTTATAAGTTCTAGAAGCTTTGTTGTAGATTTCACTGGGCTTTCTATGTTTAGGATCATGCCATCTGCAAATAATGAAATTTTTACTTCTTTTCCAATCTGGATGGCTTTTATATCCTTTTCTTACCTCAGGGCTCGAGTAAGTACTTCTAAGACAATGCTAAATAGGAGTGGTGATAGTGGGCATCCTTGTCTTGTTCCCAATCTCAGAGGGAAGGCTTTAAGGATTTCACCATTGAAGATGATGTTAGCTTTGGTTTTTTCATATATACCCTTTATCATATTCAGAAAGTTTCCTTCTATTCCTATCTTTTGCAGTGTTTTTATCAGGAAAGAGTGCTGTATTTTGTCGAATGTTTTTTCTGCATCTATAGAGATGATCATGTGATTTTTTTCTTTCACTTTGTTTATGTGGTGTATTACATTGATTGATTTTCGTATATTGAACCATCCTTGCATACCCAGGATGAAACCCACTTGGTCATGGTGTATAATTCTTTTGATATGTTGTTGAATGTGATTAGCAAGTATTTTGTTGAGGATTTTAGCATCTAGGTTCATTAGAGAATTTGGTCTGTAATTTTCCTTTCTAGTGGTATATTTGTTTGGTTTTGGTATGAGGGTAATATTGGCATCATAGAATGAGTTAGGCAATATTGCTTCTACTTCTATTTTTTGAAAGAGCTGACGTAGAATTGGTGTTAGCTCTTTCCGGAATGTTTGGTAGAATTCAGCTGTGAAGCCATATGGTCCTGGGCTCTTCTTAGTTGGGAGGTTTTTGATGACTGAGTCTATCTATTTACTTGTAATTGAACTGTGGAGTTCATCAATTTCTTCTTTCATCAATGTAGGCTGTTTGTGAATTTCTAGAAACTTGTACATTTCCTCTAATTTATCATTCTTTTTGGCATATAAGTTTTCAAAGTATCCTCTTATGATACTCTTTATTTCTGTGGGGTCAGTAGTGATATCCCCTTGTTCATTCCTTATTTTGTGTATTTGCATCTATTCTCTCTTTTTCTTTGTTAGTCTGGCTAAGGGTTTGTCAATTTTAATGATATTTTCAAACAACCAGCTTTTGGTTTTGTTTATTTTTTCTAGAGCTTTCTTAATCTCTATTTCATTTATTTCTGCCCTGATCTTTGTTATTTCCTTCTTTCTACTTCCTTTAAGTTTAGTTTGTTTTTGTTTTTCTAATTCCTCCAAGTGTGTGGTTAGGTCTTCAATTTTAGCTCTTCCTTCTTTTTTAATATATGTATTTATGGCTAAGAACTTCCCTCTCAGGACTGCTTTTGCTGCATCCCATAGTTTTAGATATGTTGTATTGTTGTTTTCATTAGTTTCCAGGTAGTTACTGATTTCTTTTGAGATTTCCTCCTTGACCCACTGTTTCTCTAAATGTGTGTTGTATAACTTCCATATCCTTGTGCCTAACCTGTTTCTCTGGCCCTTGGTGAATTCCAATTTCCTTCCTTTGTGATCAGAAAAATTATTTTGTATGACCTCAATCTTTCTGAATTCATTGAGAGTTGTTCTCTGGCTTAGCATATGGTCTATCTTGGAGTAAGATACATGTGCACTCGAGAAGAATGTAAATCCTGCTGTATTAGGTGTAGTGTTCTCTATATGTCTATTATGTCCAGGTCCTCCAATGTATTGTTGAGAGTCTTTGTTTCTTTATTGATTCTCTGTCTAGATGTTCTGTCTAATGATGATAATGGTGTATTAAAGTCCCCTGTTATAATTGTAGAGACACTTATTTCTCCACTTAGCATTCCCAGAGTTTACCTCACTTATTTTGAGGCACCCCGATTAAGTGCATATATGTTTATGAGTGTTCTCACTTCTTGAGAGATCACCCCTTTTACTAATATATAGTGTCCATGTTTGTCTCTTACAATAGTTTTGCATTTAAAATCTATTTGGTCTGTTATTAGAGTAGCTACTCCTGCCCTTTTTTGGCTATTGTTAGCTTGTAAAATTGTTTTCCAGCCATTTACTTTCAATCTCTTGACTCCCTGGGTCGAAGGGTTGCTTGTAGACAGCATATAGATGGGTCATGTCCTTCATCCATTCTGCCAATCTGTGTCTCCTGAGTGGTGAATTTAATCCATTAACAATCAATGTTATTACTCGCAACGAATTTCTTACTTTTGTCATATTTTCTCTGGATTAATGTATGTCATATGTTGTTTTCTTTCTATTTTTGTCTTTTTAGATATTTTTAAACTCTCCTCCAACTCTCTCTTCCTTGATTTTTCCATTCAACTTGTAGAACTTCCTTTAGTATTTCTTGAAGTGCAGGTTTCTTATTTAATTACTCTCTTAATTACTGTTTATCTGTGAATATTTTGAACTCTCCATCATTTTTTAATGTCAGTTTTACTGGATTGGGAATTCGTGGTTGGAAGTTTTTTTCTTCTAGTACTTTGACTGTGTCATACCACTGTCTTCTTTCCTCCATGGTTTCAGATGAGAAATCAGCACTTAATCTTATTGTGCTTCCCTTGTATGTGATTGTTCTCTTTTCTCTTGCTGCCTTGAGTATTTTCTCTTTGTCTTGAGCATTGGACATTTTGACAAGTATATGTCTTGGAGTTGTACTGTTGGGATTTATACTGTTTTGGGTTCGCTTTGCTTCCTGGATCTGCACATCCATCTCTCTCAATAGGGTTCGGAAGTTTTCAGACATTATTTCCTTCAACACTCCTTCTGTTCCCTTTCCTTTCTCTTCCCCTCTGGGATTCCGATGATGTGTATGTCTGCACGTTTTGTATTGTTAGTTATACCCTGAGTACCTGCTGGATTTTTTCTCTTTCTCTGTCTATGTGTTCAACTATCTGCTTGATTTCAGCTGTATTGTCTTCCATATCACTAATTCTTTCTTCTGCCTGTTCAAATCTGCTATTATGTGACTCCAGCTTTTTTTTTATTTCTTGGCTTGCGCCATTGATCTCCATCATATCCGTTATCTTTTTGCGTATGTTTACAATTTCTTCAGTATGTTCTTTCAGTGTCTTCTTCAAATCCTTAATCTCTTCCTTCACTTCATTAAGATGGTTCATGATATTTGTTTGGGAATCTTTGACTAGTTGTTCAATGTTCTGCATATATTCCTGGTTTTTAGTATGTTCATTGGAGTTGTCCATGTCTTCTTGTTTCTCAGTGTGTTTTGTAATTTTTTGTTGCCCTCTAACCATCATTTTATCTTGCTGGGTTTATTCAGTTGATTAGCTTCTCTCTTCTCTAGAGTTTTATTTAGTTGGTGGTTCTGTGTGTGTGTTAAGTTTTCTCTTTGAAACTTTTTCTTCTTATTTTGTTTCCTTGCTTCTTTTTATGTTACCTTGAAGGCAAAAGATTAGTGCCAGAGGAATCGAAAGATGTGTGAAAGGAAGAAGGATAATAGTAATATTAATGAAAGTTAGTAACGGGGCCAAATAGTACTTAATGAAATGAATATTTAACTTCTGTATGCAGTGTAGAGTAATAGGAAAAAAAGTGGAGTACCTACAATGTGCTGGGAAACCAAATAGCGGAATATATATATATTGATTTAGAAGGGTCGAATGATGAGGAGGGAGAGAAAGGGTAAAGAAAGGCTAAAAGGAAAAGGCTAATATTATTTTAAAAAAGAAGAAAACAAAATACATAGAATAGAGATTGAAACCCTTATGTTGTGGGCTAATGAAAAAGTGTGGTGTCTAAGAACCACAACAGAAAGCAAAAGGCAGAGAGATGAAGGATGGATAAGAGACAGCTTGTGATGCAATATCAGTATAGACAGAGAATGAGAAATCACTGAAGAAGCACAGCAAAGAAGAGGTAAGCTAGCAGCACCTAATTAAAAAAAAATGGAAGGAAAACAGAAAGGGGGGAGGAAAGTGGAAAGAAAAGCAAGAGACCACAAATAAACAGAGAAAATCCAAACAATCCCAGCATCAAGCAGTCAAACAAAGCTAAGGAGAAAGTGTTCCTTCTAGTGTACTTGTGGATCCTCTCAGCCTGCTTGGGTTTATCAATTTCCTTTCAGGGTTGTATCTGTAGGTTTTGAGGCAGATTTTTGGTATTATACTAAATTAAGAACAGGAATTCATTTTTTAAAGTGACTATATTTTTTTGGGGGGGTGCTATAAGGGAGCCAAAAGAAGTCTTCTGCTAGATCACCCCCTTCACTGAGGGGAATCTAAATAGGCTGGTGGAAACTAATCAACCCCTACTCACTTCCTGACCTCCCCAGGAGCACTGAAGCTTTGATGCTTGTCAGTGCAGAGCGATAAAATTGGCTGACTCCACCCCCTCTTGGGGCCAGGCCTCAGTGTCAGCGGGCTGCTGGGTAAATCAAGTTTGCTTAGCAGTTTCACCTCGTCCCTCAGCCTGGCACTGTTTCCAGCCAGCTTATCTGCTCCCCAAATCTATGAGGGGGTCCAGGCAGTAAAATCCACAGAAGTTAAACCCCTCTCCACCTTCTGTCAGAGCCCTCCCTCCCTCAGAGTATGCTCCCTTATGCCAGCAGCGGGAGTCGCGGATGTCAGATCTGTGGCTCCAGCCAGCTGTTTTCTGTGCAGCCAGGGCTCAGCCATCTGTGTTGACCACCACAGGCAGGCTCAGAACTCATGAATCTCCACTGAACACTCTATGCTGTCGATCTGCCTACTGCTAGATGACCCAAGCTTCTCACTCCGTGCACCCATAGCACAGACTGTCGCGCAGGACCTTGTCCACAATCGGCCGTCCCTGGAGATCTCGTTCATGAGTACGCACCTAAATCGATGCCATCTTAGATCTCCCCTGTTATCTTTTATTTACAGTGATAATTATTACTGTATGTTACCCCTGGGTCTTATTTTTTTCTGTTTATATTCAAAGAGGCTTTAGGTTACAGAAAAGCCATATAGAAAATAAGAGGATTCCCATATACACGACCCTCTCAACCTCTCACAATTTCCTCTATTAATAACATCTTACAGGAATATGGTACATTCGTTTCAATTGATGAACACGTATTGAAGCATTGCTACTAAGTATGGTCAATGGTTTACATTATGGTTTACATTTTGCACCACACACATTTATAGGTTTTGACAAAATTTAAAATGGCCTGTATAAGACATTGTAAGATCGTGTACAACAATTCCAATGCCCTAAAAATGCCCTTTGTTACATCTATTTTATTCTTCCATCCCCCTCCCCTATTCTTCCATTTACCGCCCCTATGGTAAACACTAAGTTACAATTTTGAATAATAAGTTTCATAGTTACATAAATAATGTAGGCTTGACATATTGGTCTGTTTTTCTTTATTAGGCATTGCCTATGTTCTCAAGATATTCTTGCTCCTGTAATTGAGAACATAGTAGGACTTCCCAGGATGGGAGTTTAGTATTTTCTTGTTTATTGTATGTGTCTCCACCCACTGAGATAACACACTATGACAAGGTGAACACTTTCATATTCCATAGAAGCATGCGTAGTGTCCCACATATTCTCCCACCTCTGACACCCTGCACCAGTAATCTTCCCCTGCCATATTTGCATAAAGAACATTCCCACCATTATTGTTTTAGCCAGAGACATATATATCACCATAGTTCACCTGTTCCTTCCTCCAGCCCTCCCCCCATTTTCAACTCAACCCTCCAGCCTATTCCTCCTCATTTTCGGCCCTGTTGTCACTATTCTCATCATTGCACCACATCACCGCCATCCTCTGCCAAATCATCCCCTACCTCTTATCATATGTTTTGCCCATATTGAGCATCGGCTCACCACCCTATCCTTTTCTGTCAAATGAAAACCTATCTTCTATACTCTAGATCTGTGAGTCTGCTCAATTTGCTTAAGACATATCAGTGAGGTCATGTAATATTTGTCATTCAGTGGCTTACTTCATTCAACACAATGTATTCAAGATTCATCCATGTCATCCCTGGTGGAAATACTGCCAACTTTCTTATAGCTGAGTAATATTCTATTGTATTGTACCACTATTTTCTTATCCATTTATCTGTTGATGTCCATCAATAGATGGGCAGACACTTGGGTTTCTTTCAACTTCTTACAATTATGAATAATGCATCTATGAACATTGGTGTGCATTTATCTGTTCATGTCCCTGCTTTCAAATCTTCTGGATATATACTCAGCCACGAGTTAGCTAGATCATATGGCAGTTCTATATTAGCTTCCTGAGGAACACCCCAATTGTCCTCCACAATGGTTGCACCATTATACATTCCCACCAGCAGTGGATGAGTGTTCCCTTTCCTCCATTCCATCTTCCACACTTGAATTCTCTGATTTTTAATAGCCACCCATCTAAAATATGTAAGATGATATATCATATTAGTTTTGGTTTGCATCTCCCTAATATGTAGTGAAGTTGGGTGTCTTTCATGTGCTTTTTAGCCATTTGTATTTCTTCTTTGGAGAAGTGTCTTTTATCTTGACCATAATTTAATGGTTGTTTGTCTTTTTATTTTGGGGATGTAGTATTTCTTTATATACATTGGATATTAGATCCTTTTCAGATAAATGATTACCAAATATTTTCACCTCTTGAATAGGCTGCCGTTTCACTTTCTTTTAAACTGCCTTTAAGTATAAAAGTTCTTTTTTTTTTTTTTTTTTGAGGCAGCCCCATTTATCTATCATTTTTCTTTTGTGGCTTTTGCTTTGAGTTTAAAGTTTATGGAACTATTTCCTCCTACAAGAACTTGTGGATGCTTCTACACATTATCATCTAGTAGCTTTATGGTCTTAGCTCTTATATGTAGGTCTTTGATCCATTTTGAGTTAATTTTTGTATAAAGAGTGAGATGGTGACCCTTTCTCATTCTTTTGGATATGGATATGGAATTCTCCAAGCACTATTTTTTGAAGAGACCATTCTGTCCCAGTTGAGTGGGCTTAATGGCTTTGTCAAATATCAATTGATCATATATGCAAGGATCTATATAAGAACTTGCATTTCAGTCCCATTCGTCAGTATGCCTTTCCTTGTGAGAATCTGATGAAGTTTTGATCCCTGTAGCTTTGCAGTATGCTTTAAAATCAGGTAGCATGATTCCTCCAGTTTCATTTTTCTTTTTCAATATATTTTTTGCTATTCAAGACCAATAGCCCATCCAAATAAATTTCATATTTAGTTTGGCTAATTTGATATAAAGGACTGTTGTAATTTTTATTAAGATTGCATTAAATCTGTAAATCAATTTGTGTAGGAGAGACACTTAAATGATATTTTATCTTTCAATCCATGAACGTAGAATATTCTTCCATTTATTAGGTCTTCTTTGATTTCCTTTAACAATGGTGCATAAAAAACAAGTCCTTTATATTCTATGTGACTTTTCAGTAACCTAAAGCTTCTAGGACAATTAAGTGAAAAAATATAAGACCCTGGGGGAACATACAGAAGAAATTGTCAATATGCACAAAAGATAACAAATTTTATGGTGATGACAGTTACAATGCAAATTTTAAAAAAAATTTGTTTAAGTATTTCATATTATTATTGTTATTTTTGGTTGGCTTTGTTTTGGGGGAGGTGTTGGGTTGCAGAATGGTTGCAACTGTTTTATAAAGGGATTTCCTGTCACTGTTGGGCAGAGGACAGACCAATATACTGAGTGCTTGATATTGATGCTTGTATATGTGAACCCTATTC
>JAQZBX010104472.1:0-10947 GCA_029593785.1 Cabassous unicinctus | reverse complement strand
TAAGACTTAACAGACAGAGACATCAAAGCAGTTATTATAAATGCATTTCTTATGTTCAATAAGCTAAAGGAAATATTAAATATGTTAAATAGAGACATGTGAGATATAAAAAAAGAACATGTGAAATGAGGTAGTTATAGTAAATGCTGTGTGTGTGTGTTTCCCAATTCTAAACATACTAGAGTTTTACTATCTTGTCAGCTTTACTCAAGTACCATTTGGATAATCAAAAATTTTCATCAGCAAAGTTCCATTTTATCATAATCGTTTCTGTTATTTCTATCATCTTGCAGTTCTGGAGGCTAGAAGTCCAAATCAAGGCTTGGGCAGGGCTATGCCTCCTCTCAGGGCTGTAGGTTTCTGGCAATGTCTTGCCAGCAATCCTAGAAGTTCTCTGGCTTGTGGCATGGTTCAATCTTTGCCCCAGTCACGTGGCTGTCTTCTCTCTCTGTCCGTTTCCTTTCCTTGTAATGACACCAGTCTTACTTGACTAAGGCCCACCCTAATCCAGCTTGGCCTCATCTTTTAATAACATCTTCAAAGATCCTATTTCCAAAACGGATTATGTTCACAAGACCAGGGTTAGGACTTGAACATATCTTTTGAGGAGACACAATTCAATCCATAAAAAAGGACAATACTATTTATATATTTTTTGAAGGATGGTAAGCTGAGGTGATTTTTAGTGGATTTGAAGCTTATATAGTGGAAGAAAAATCAGAAACAAGAGTTAGCAGGAATGGGAAGAGTTCTGAGGAAAAGAAACCTTGACTGCCTGGAACTTCCTCCTGAGAGTGACCTCATGATTCATCCTTGGCCTGAGAAGGATCAGGGCACTAGAGCAGGGATCCCTATGAGGATTGTTCAGGGGCTGAGTTGGATCAGAGAAAAACCCTGCTATTCTGGCCTAAGTGGCTTGCCATTTGGTGACCTGGGTATTCAATCTTCCTAAGCTTTGAGATCTCACTTACTAAAGGAGCAATCTTCAGTGGAGTAGAAACACAGCTATCCTTGAGCTGAATAGTGTGGCTTCTAGCAAGGAAGCTGAGGACATGCTGGAAGCATCTGCAGCATGTTGCACACTCAGATTCTTATAGGCCTTTGGGTACTTCTAGAAGGGTATGTGTTAGAGAGGAGCAGCATGCCTGTTCCTTGGGCAAGAGCTGGGCACCTTAGGAAACTTTGACTTGACAACAGAGATTAGTGGACATCTCTGTAGCACTGAGCCTGGACAGTGCTGGGCCAGGCAGAGTGCACTAACTCTGTGAGAGGTCACACCCTTAAGAAGTATACCAGAATACCAGCTTCTCTGTCTGAGGGACTTGTACAAGATCCACATACAAAAGATCCAGTCCTGTACGTAGCCTTAAGGCAATTGGGAGTTTTGAGTATGAAAACTTGTATAACCAGGTGGGTGATGTCATCTCTTTGCAGAATTCTAAGTGGTTCTATTTGGTTTAAGAAAATGGATCCAAGATACTGGTTAGGTATGTGATGCCCACAGGGCTGGGTTCATGACAGTTGCACAGGATCTTGTGCTCAGAAGAGCCCGGAACTTGGTTTAATACCCTATTACCATCTTGAAATTATTAATAACTTTTAAACAATGAGTTCTGCATTTTCACTTTGCACTGGTCCCCAAAAATTATTTAGCCACAATTCTTGAAGATAGTGAACTGATAAATGCTAGTTTGAATATCAAGGCCCCTTGTCATGGGTCAGGAGCTTCAGGCAACAATATTGTCTCAGTGGAGAACTAGATTGCAACACAGAAGAGATAAGATAACTTATTTTACAAAACTGGCTCACACAATTGAAGTTAGCAAGTAGAATACATTTATTGGGCCCAAGGAAAGGAAGGAACACTCTCAAGACTTGTTAGATACTCTTTAGAGGCTACTAAGCCTAATTCCAGATTTTTACCTGCTGTTGGGAATGGGACTTCTTATAAATTGCCTCTCATGGTTAGGCTGGTTCAGAGATAGGGTGTAGTTTATACTGTAAATCATGATTGTAAACTTTTCCCAAAATTTGGACTGTGCTTTATTCTTCTTGGAAGATCATGAGTGCAAACTTTTCCATAATCCAGCTGTTTTATTCTTTTATAAATTCCCAGATGAGAGTACAATGCCTATCACAGTCATCAGGAGCAAATGGAACAGAATTGAGTGAAAAGTCAAAGTCTTCAGTAACTACAGGTCTGTGACATAAGGTTGACAGGAACTTGATTAGTAAGCAGGTCAAATCTCATTCATCCCAATTATATAAATAAGAAAATTATGCATTGATCAAGGGATGCAGTCAAAGTCAAGTCAATGGTATAAGCTAGTACTAGAATTCAGATCTCAAGATTCCAGTCTAGTTCTGCCATGCTGTCTCCTAAATTAATGAGGTTTTACTGAACTGAAAATGCATCCACACAAGACTCATTTATTTGGTGATGAGTCCGTGAATAACATCATTGGCTCTCTGAGAAGAAACTCAGTGAAGATGAGATTCATGTATCATAACCAGGAAAAGCTTTAGAGTCTTGAATTTCTGATGATTCCAGTCTTCCAGGACATGATGAGGAAGTAAATGAGCTATACAAAGTTGTCTTCACTTCATTGTCTTTCATTATTGAGCAATTTAAAACTATGAACTTTTCTAGGTCAGAATATTTCCCAGACATGGAGATGAGCTACAAGTTTTAAAAAAAGCCTAGGTTTCATCATTTTGTCATATTAATCAATTAAAACAATAGGCTCCCAGCAATTTCTTCTTCATTATTGTGTATTACCAATCCTTTAAAATATAGCTTCTCTTCTATATGGCTTAATATTCTGTCAAGTGAATTGAAGAACTGAATAATTATCCACTTACCTGAATCAGGGTAGACTATTGATCTACTTAATATTGCCTGAAATATATGTTAGGTTAAAACAGATTGAGGGCCTGAAGACAATTTGACTATTCATGAAACCTGGTAAAATTTATATCTCTAAATTTTTCAAATTTTTTCAATTCATATATATCTCTACCAAAGACAGAACATGTGTCTTCTCCCTGCAGAAGTTTGTTCTTATGTGGGAAGAGAGGGAGCGTTCATTTGAGATGGACTTCCTCCTGGATCGGGGCTTCCAAACTTGACTGCACCTTAGGATCACCCAGGAAGCTTTTAACAAGCAGGAGCATTAGATCCACAGCCCAGACCAATTAAGTAAGGACCTCTTGAGTTAGGGCCCAGACATCCCTAGTTTTATAAACTCCACAGTTGAGTCTAATGTGCAATCAAGATAGGTAGCCATTGTCCTGAACTCCTTTGATGGCAGAAAATTTAGAAACTTCCTTCCTCTCCTCTAAATGAAAATCTTTCATCTGAGCATGTACACCTACCTCCATATCATTGCTATTTGTGAAAATCTGCTCAGTTTTAACTTAGCTCAGCTGTGGGCAATGGCTTAGATAAGTCCAATTTATACCTAATTTAATGGGTTGAACCAGGCCAGGTCAAAACAGTGACCCCAAAACTCAACTCTACCCCTACTTCTACCCCACTCCCTCCCTCTCAGCTTGTTTTCAGTCTTCTTGCTCTGATACTTTCTACAACAGGGCTCAAGAAGTTGTATATCCTCCATACAGACCTTCTTTCCCTCAGGTTTACTGGCAGAGAAATCTAATTCCTGATCCTAACCACACAGTCAGCATTCACCTGACTCCCTTGGGGAATGTGTATAAGTTCAACCTATTCCAAAATCAAGATACTCCTTAGAGGTTAAGCAAAACTAACAGAAGAGGCTCTTTGTAAAGCAAATTTCACATTTCCTCTGACTTCTTACTTGAATGAAGGAAATAGCCAAGCCATCAGCAGCCACTTCTGATAAATTTAGACTTTGAGGGTTCTTATTCCAAGGCTTAGAAAGGCAAAGAAAGCCAGTCGAATTAAGAAAACCTCCTGCAACAATTTTCTCATTCCACCATAAGTCCAAACTCCAAGGCTCTTAGCTGTAAGACATGCTAGAACTTAAGCATCACAGGCCAGCGGGAGGGAGCATAGACCAGGGACTGAAGGGACTTTCCCTTATGTTGGGTCTCTAAAACAGTAGTAGCCTCTAATTCAGGATAGAGATTCTAAGATAGGGGTTCTTAACCTTTTTTATTCCACGGACCCCTTTGCCAGTCAGGTGAAAACCATGGACCCCTTACTAAGTCCACACTATACTGTGTACTATTTAATAAATATATCACACCCGCACCAACACGTCCCCACAGAATAATGTTTTCTTTTGAATTTCAATACAAGCTCATGGACCCCTTGTTAAAACCCCTTGCTCTAAGCAATGGGTAGTAACCTGGGGGTATTGGTGAAGCTGTTGTCAAGCTTAAGGATGCCTGATATGTTTGGTCAATTCACAGTTGCAGAAAATAATACTCAAGACTTGGTGGGCAGAAATAGGGACACCTCCATGGTGAATCTGTGGTGAGTAGTGTCCCAGGCTATTTCTGGCAATATGGGTCACTTTCCCCAGGTCAGATAGAAACAACTTGCAAGGTGCCAGGGCCTCAGCCAGGTGGATTGGGATTCATAACATGGACCTAGCTTCATCAGTTGAACAGGAGTGCAAAGCTGGAAAGGAGGCCGGAAGTGCAGTAGAATCAATTCCAGACCATGTCAGCTGGTGGCCAGTATGACTAAGACTCCTCCTGCCCTCAGAGCCTCACTCTTATCTCGGTGCAAGTAAAGCAAAATGGGCAAGGCAAGTTGCTTCAGTGACACCAATTGAGTGACTGACATTACAGCTACTCGTCCTGAAGTTTTGGCTTATCTCTTTCTCCCTAGGTTTGAGCACATTTTGGCCAGTCTTGTGTGAATATGAACAGCTATCCTTGGAAAGGCATAGAAATGAAGGAGTATTAACATTTATTTAAGCACATAATATGTGGGTCAGTCACTTCTAGATACTTTTACCAATACTATACTGTTTAATTCAGGGAGAGAACTTCTGTGCAAAGTTGTTATTTCCATATTACAAAGGAAAACATTGAAGCAAAGAGATTAAGCAATTTTCCTAAAATCAAATGAGTTTTAAGTACTGGGCACAAAATTTAATTGCAGAAATTTTGTAACATAGGGAAATATCTTGAAGTAAAAAGAATGCATATAATCTTCTAAGCAGCATTTTTAATTTTGTGCATAGGAAAAAAATAAAGACTTCTAGAGTATATTCTACAATATTAATGGAGAATGGGGTTATAGATATTGCATTTCTACTGTGGTTTTTTAATTATTTAAAGTCAACATACATTATTTGTATAATAAAAATTATTGAAAGAATCAGCACTGGCCTAATTAAAACCAAGGTACATGTTCTTTATACTCCACCATGTGACTTGAGAAATGAAACCCATCCACACAGCTCACTGTGTACATAAACATGACTTTTCCATTCTATTTTCTTCATCAACATAACTGTACTATTTCAGGAAACTTGCTGAGAAGAGAAAAATTGCTACTAATTTTACTGTTCATTCCAGGAAATTCCTGAAAGACCTATCAACTCTTTAATAGAAAATATCAAACAGATATACCTGCAAGACTCTTTTAACCTCTTGTCTCAGAATCTTCACTTTTCTGTCTCCATCAATCATAAACTATTATATCACAATCCTTACCCAATCCTAATCAAGACTCCTTATGAAAGATCTGACTTAAATCAGACTTTGAAATCTCCAAAAGAAAATCCCAACTTCACCCTTCCCTTTCTAAGAGGCTACTAAGACTGTGTTGAGGTAATCCTCTCCCTTACAATGATAAGCAATAAATTTAGCTTTGTCTTTTTCTCAAGCTGTTTTGGTAATAATTTAGGGAGTCAGCATTCAGCAGAACTATGCCCAAGACATCTTTCTCTCTAATTATTAGAAAGAGATAGAAAATGTTTGATTTGCCATTCACTTGGATAACAGAGCAAAGAATAACTGTCAGGGAAAAAAAATATGTAGGCATGGCTATTGTCTTATCCTGGTGATTGGACTCAAGAGATAAGAAGCCAACTAATTTTTTTCTTTTTTTTTTTTGAAGTACCCAGGGCCTGGGACTGAACCCGGGACCTCATTATGTGGGAAGCAGTGCTCAACCACTGGCCACATCAGCTTCCCTGAGTTGTTTTTTTGTTTGTTTGTTTGTTTGTTTGTTTTCATTTATTTTGCTTGTTGTTTGTTTTTGTTTTTTTTTTCAGGAGGCACTGGGAACTGAAACCTGGACCTCCCATGTGGGAGGTGAGCGCTCAACTGCTTGAGCCATATCCGCTCCCAACCGACTAATTTTTTAAGAGGTTAGTACTGCCAAACAACAAAAAATAAACAAAACAAACAAACAAAAAACTTGGGTAAGAAAAGTCTGAATGTTGAAAATTTAAAGTAGACTTGGGTTTACCAAAATACACAAGCAGGAAAGTGAACTAAATAACCTACTTGGCCCTGGGGACAGTGTATTCCTTAAGGTCTACAGTGGACATAGTCAAGAAGAATAATGGAAAGAAAGAAACTCCAAGAGGCTGGATCCTGGAGCTACATGATAGAAGGAAGCTACTTCTAACTAACCAGAATGTGGATATATAAAAACAGGAAATGTTAACAAGGATGAAGAGAGAAATTCTCATACTTGTGCAAGGATTATTATTGGTATAATTACCTTTGCAACCTTGGGAAACTCCTGCATAAGAGCACAAGGTGATATGTATAAGAATATATAAGTCAGCAATTCTCATTATTATGGAACATAAGAAATAAGTCAAATTTCCAAAAACAGAAAAATGGATAAAAAACTCTAATATACTCATGTTCATGCAATGGAATAAAAACAAATGTCCAAACAACATAAAAAAGCAAGTAGCTGAATGATATGTTTTTAAAGGATGCCATTTCTATAATATTTTAAAATCTTAAAAATGCTGCTACATATTTTTATTTATACATAAACATTTATTAAAATTATAAAACTATTCAAGCAAAGGATGAATAAAAATTGTGTGGTGGTTACCTCTGGGAAGGGAGAGGTTAAGGAGATATGCAGGCATATATAGTAGATAGGATCTCTTTAGAAAAGCATTGAAGAAAATAGGAGCTTAATGAAAGGTTTCATTAAATTTTATACGTATTTATCAATATACATATATCTCAAAGTTATTATCAGTGTTATTTATTCAAACCTTAGATATTTTAAAAACACAATTGAAATAATGGGTCATTTCCAATCTCCTAAACCCCCTTAATTTCCTCCAGCTATCTGGTAACTTGGAAATCATGTAGGCATCTGATTCCTTTAAATGCTCCCAAAATCCACAACTACATCCAAGGCTCTAAAGTCATCCCTGTGCATTGAAATTCACTACAGCCCTCTACCCTGGGTAATAATCTCATGTTTTCCTTTTTAGGTGGACTTTGCAAAGAGTTAAGTAGTCACTTATCTAATTGTATGGTTTGCAAAGTGATGGTAATACATTCTTGCCCTAAAATAATCTTCCTGATACTTGAAATACCACAAGTACTGCTTTATTCCTGTAAAGTAAGTATCACCCTCTTCATCCTTCTTCATTCAAATGCAAATCTTTCCGGGTAGGATTTGCATTTTAATTAAGTCCCTAATGCTTCAGAGTTAATGACTTTATCCTAAGACTTATTTTTTTTCTTCACAGAAAGGTACAAGGCTAACTGAAAGGCTTTGGATCATTTGGGGGAATTGTGAAACATGCATCTGTTACTAAAAATACAGGAGAAAAGCCCAGATTAGGAACAAAATTATGCAAAGGATTTACTCTTGAGACTTCACAATCCCACAGAAGGTCAGGTGGAATCCATCACTTTTCTTCCCTTTCCTATGTTTTAATTACACACTTCTCACTCTTGATCAGAAGGACCTAAACAAATCACTGGCCCAACAAACTCATCAACCAAATGTTGGCCTCAGCGTGATATGACTTTAATGATGCCTCCACTTGTCAATTTAATAACTTTCTATAGAAAGAACATTGTGATGAGATTCTAAATTTCTAGGCTAAAACCCTAGCTGTAAAGTCTTCTAATCTCTTTGAGCCTCCAAATCCATATCTTTAAAATAAGCATAATAAAATGTGCTCATTTAGCTTGTAGATTACTATGAGTGATCACAATGAATAAAGCCCATGAAAATAAGTTGTCAAATATAAAATGATCTACTTATATATGTTAATTTGAATATTTATCATTGTAGGTAATGGTAAACCCTTATCAAGCTAGTTTAAACAAAAGAGGTATTTGTTTGCTCATATTGGTATAAAGTCCAGAGTTTATGAGTAGAGGCTCAATCCGGTCAGGGTTTTGGCTCCATTTCTCTGTTATTTTCTGACTGGCTCTGCAGTCCTCTGAATACCAGCTTCATCTTCAATCTGGTACTCTCATGGTCACCAAGTAGATGCCAGAAGCAAATTGAACCACATTTTTTTCAGTAATTCCCAGGGGCCTTGAGGAGAGAAGATCAAGTACCACTGAATTTATTTCTGGGTGTCAAGCAAATTTATCTACTTATGAAGCTGGCTGAACATCTCTGTAGCCAGGGGAGTGCCAAGCACTGATTGGCATAGATCTTCCCAATCACTGCTACAAGGGGATGGAATTGCTTGGACTGGCTTATGCCTCTGAGAGATGGGTCAATCCCACCCAAATTACAATAAGCATGAATGAAATGATTATACCATTTATAATTTTATGTCAATTGATGCCTGCAGATTTCTTTACCATTTATTTCATTGATAGGAACTATATAACTATTATTATCATCACAGATACTGCTACTTATGCTATACTACTATATTACTTCTACCATAATTACTATGTCTTTTTAGAAATTGAAGAGTAATTATAAATATATAGTAATGTCACTACTTTGTCAAGGACAATGAATATATAGTTGATCTAATTTCATTGCAAAATAGGGTTAGAGAAATACATACTGTAATTTGTGAAACCTGCAGAAGCCAGATCTCTTTTTATTGGGCATGTTTCTTAATAAGATGAAAAAATCAATGAGATGCAATTTCTGGAGGGTGATTCAGGCAGACTTGTGGTTTTAGGGTATTCAAAGCCCTACTGTGATCCCTTCCTAAGATGACAATTCTATGATTCTATAATTTTATGAATGGGGATTATGGGATAGCTCAGCTCAGAGACTTTCCATATTGCCGTGATGTTCCCACTTCTCTTCATTTTATTTCCAGAGAGGGTATGTTAAATTACTTTAACAATGTCTATTGTTTTGTGCTTTAATCTGATCATATTAGATCATATTTAAATCTATTATTGTACAAAAATTATTTAGACACATTGATTATACCTACAAAGAAATAGAAACTATAGCTCCTCATCTGTGCTGGAGTCTCAAATATAGCCGTAACAGGATATGTGGTTAAAAAGTAGCTAATAATACAAGCTTATAGGGAGCCTTATTTGAGGGTATAAGAGAAAAGACCATAGAAGTCAAAACTTTTTGAAAAAAAGAGATATTACTGAGGGCTAGAACAGTCAAAAATGCCGTTGTGTAAATTACAACACTTCATGTAGGCTTCACCAAATAGAAAATACTACAAAAATGGAAGAAGAACACAGAGGATCTATCAGACAGGAGGAAATTGTATGCAAAAACACAGAGTTAGCAATGTCCCAGTTGTGTTTAGGAGATTTTGCATAGGTTAGTTTCACCAAGAAAGTAAGTAAGTAGCAGGTGAAAACTTTGGTGAACTATCTAGGGCATTAGGTTGAAACCATGATTATTATTATTAATATTAATATTAAAATATATCATTTAAAAAGCAAAAATAAGGTGCCAAGGACTATAAGTGATCAATTTGGAAGCATTAAGTTTTTTTATTTTTTAGTGAAGTTGTGGTTTACAGAACAATCATGCATAAAATACAGGATTCCCAAACTACTACCCTATTATTAACAACTTGCATTGGCGGAAACATTTGTTGCAATTGATGGTAGCACATTTTTTTTTATAATTGTACTATTAACTATAGTCCATGGTTTAATGTAGGGTTCACTATTTGTGTAGTATAGGACCATGGACTTTTTTAAAAATTTATGCTGCTGCCATATATACAATCTAACATTTCCCATTTTAATCACATTTAGATATTAATTTCATTGCTGTTAATTATGTTTACAATGGTATGCTACCATCACCACCATCTGTTCTGGAAGCATTTAATCTTGACAGCAGCTCTAAGAACTAGGGAAATGTACGCAGAAGTTCAAACCTACTTCATGTAGCTAAATCTTCAAATTTGGGGCTTTTCCATTCACCATTCTAGAGTCTATAGATGGTGGTGACCCATTCTTGAATTGGAGAAGATTATATGTACAATCTGTTTTCAAAAACTAATCTAAAATCAATTGGTATGTAAAATGTTTTGAAATGAGAAGAGATTTGATAAAGAAGACTTGTTATCTTATACCAAAACACAGCAGCAATGAAAGAAAACATGGATAAATGGGACCTCCTCAAACTTAAACACTTTTGTGAATCAAAGGTCTTCATGAAGAAGGTGAAAAGGCAGCCCACTCAATGGGAGAAAATATTTGGAAATCACATCTCATATAAAGGTTTGATTTCCATTCTATATAAAGAGCTCATACAACTCAACAATGATAGAGTAAGCAATCCAATTTAAAAATGGGAAAATGACTTCAATAAACATTTCTCCATAAGGAAATATAAATGTTCAAAAAAACACATGAAAAAATGTTCAATATCACTAGCTATTAAGGAAATGCAAATCAAAATTGTCCCGACCCGCGGGACAATCAACTGGGGCTCAGGACCTGTGAAGAAAAGAATGGTATGGGACAAGGAGACGCGAAGAATGACAGCAAGACAGGATTCTGATCAAGCTGCAAAAGTTTATTGAAGAAGCAGGGTATATATACTCTAAA